>PVLC010005230.1:0-78142 GCA_004027655.1 Graphiurus murinus
CACACACACACACACACACACACACACACAAACACACACATGCATGTGCATGTGTGCATGTACCCCATATGTATATACATACACACATATAAAGTCTAAGAAATATGGCATATGTTTTTAATTGGAATATTAAAAACTGAATAAATAAATCTATCAAGCGCTGCTTATCTCAGTGTATCCCAACTTTTTGATTATGAAATTCTTTTTTGACCATATATATCCATATAATATATATTTGGAATATATTGTAATCATACAATTGAATTCCATGTTTCAGGAAGCATCTTTCAACAATGTTGGTCTAATAGAGTAAATGTAAATTTGTTTGTAGGCATTATCCTAGCAGAAAATGCCTACAAAGATTTCTTTTGATGGCACTCAATATTTTGTACCTGTTTCCTCAATTGTTAATTGGGATCTGTTCTCTCAACCCTATTTGAAGTCACTTTTTCATTCCAATTCTTTATCTTTTGTCATATCACAGTTAGAGTTGTTTCCAGAATACTTTCCATTCTTTTTTTTCTTCTCTATGCATTTTTTGCTACTAAATTTCCTTGGGGTTTCTTACTAAATTTATAAAACATTTCCATTTTATCTTGCTTAAAGAATACTATGTTTTGGGAAGTATACATACATGCTTGTATGAAATAAAAAGGTTGACAGTGTTTCTTTGATCAATTTGCTGTATTCTATTAAAAAAATGAGGAAATGGGTGAAACAATGCAACAAGAGATGCAATTACATGACCCCTGTCCCCCTACTGTCTCTGGCGGAGAAAAGTATTCATTTGTTGCTTTTTATTTTCTGGAAAGGTATTAGGCCTTTGCCTCCAAGGTGTAACATCAGAATAACAAGACATCCTCTTTTGACTCAGTCTGACCTCTGTGTCCTCCTCATCCTTTACTCAGAGTCAGCTAAATATGCTGTCAGATGTTTTTTCCTTTTAGGAAATTCTTCCTGGAATCCTGTAGTAAACTTTCTAAGGGAAAAGGCAAATAAAGTAAATTTTCCTTGTGGACTGCTGAATGCAAGAAACATGTTAGTATAACTTTTGAATTTTTCAGAAATTTATCAGCTACTTATGTAGACACATTATGCTGTCATGATTTAAATTGTTAATTATTCCCAATTATTCCTGAGATGTGCTAAATGATTTTAACCAGACTGCTTTGAAACAGAAAGAAGTAATGCTCTCTTATCCTTAAAAGAACTAATTCAGATATACCTTTGGTTTTTTTGTCTTCATAAGTGGAGGATCAAAATTATTACTCATCATAAGTGATTTGATCATATATCATGTGATGTTAAGCAATAGGTCAAGATGTGAGAGAATAACTTATCTGCCATTGAGTAGCAATATTTTTGTGCTATGGTTACATTGTTAAGCAAACTAAAATAAGCAAATCTTCATGCCAGGGTCTTAGTTAATGTCATTTTGCTTGGCTGAGAAAATCTGAAACATCTCTTCACAGACATATTTTAAGAGAGCATTAGGACATGCATATTTTTAGGATGCTAATAGACTCTCACCCCCTTTGGTTTTAGCTGCCAGAAATTATGATTCATAGTTCTTGATAGGATAGAACAGAAAACATTGTAAAGGGAAAGAAATTATAACAGATTGCTCAGGAATGATTTCTGAGTGTCAGTTAATCAAACATTTTTCTTTCATTTCTTTAGGAAAATGCACACTTCTCTTTTGAAAAATGGCTATAGAAAAATCTTTATTTTTGCCTTCTAATATCCCACAATTATTGATATATTCTCAGTAGTATGAAGAAAACTAGATGGTGAAATAACATATAGCATCATAATTATTTATAACAAAATGACATTGCTGAAAAATTGCCTATAAGGAAAATTTCAAAGGAACAAAAGATGTGGTTTGTTGTAGTTTTTTTTTTTGTAAGATTTTGGGGAATGCTGAAACACTGTAATATTTCATTGTATTACTCTTACTATTTTTGCTAATGTTCTGGAGGAAAAAGCCAATTAAAGAATTAATAGATTTTTAAAAATTACATTAGGATATAATTTTTCAAAATACATGACAACATTCTGAATTAGTTGTATTACTATAGAAAGCTTTGGCATAGTTTAGATTTAAGAGTTGAAAATGAATCACTTGATATCATTATAACTAGTGGTCAAAGTATTCTGCTTTGAATAGCAACTCTTGTAGAAATCCTTAGTTATACGCAGTTTTCACTGTGATATTCCTGTGCATATTCCAATGGGACTGCTTCTTTATTTGCATTGAATTCACTCCTTTATGAATGCTTTTCTCTAGTTGTCTAGGCTCAAATTATCTACTCACCCCCACACGTTTCTATTCCTTTTTATTATTAGAGCATATTTGGGTATACACAGGGATATGAAGAGAATGCTACTGTCATTGAGAACCCTTTTGTGTGATGGTTACTGAGATCTTAACTACAATTTCACACACAAATAATTGTTTTGTGGGAATTTTCAGGTATTAGAAAACTTCTTACTACAAAGAAGTCCCCTGTTATCCAACTGATCAGTCAGTATTTTTTAAAAAGTGTGTGTGGGATTTTGCAGATGGAAGTGTGCAAAGCATTTGTGTTTTAATTAAAATGTTAGAGGAAAAACTCATTCACATGAATTAATAGCAAGATTTTTAACAGGTTGCATAAATGGTGACAAAATTTATATCTTTGTATTCAAGGAGTGTATAAAGTTACTTGGTGAAGATCAGTACATATGTCGAATCCTTTTTAACATGTGCTATAAATATTAAAGATCTGTGGATATTAAATTATGTGAAAGCAAATGACTCATGAGGAATTAAAATACCTGTTCTGCTTCTACTTAGCACTTATTTTCTAAGAGGTAGCATGAAAATGAAATGCAAACATAACATAAAAGAGTATAACTTCCTGCTAAATGATGCTTTATCATATAATGGAATATTGTGGCTGAGTTGAGTGCAGGACTAAACCAATATTTGAAGAAAATGAGAATTCCTGAGCGAGCCCAAGATCTTTAGTGTTCCCTGCAGCTCTGTACTCTGCATTCTGCTTACATATACCAGTAAAATGTTATTTTTTCTAAGTATTCCTGGATAACAGCAAAAGACTTTGTATCAGAATGGAGTTCATCAAACATAGAAGTCAAAAGAAGCAAGCCAATAGAATAAAAAAAAAAAATAGCAGACATTGTAGAAAAATAACTAGGGAACAAATGAATGAAATGATATAAAATTTAGTTTTGTGTAAGTTTTCACTCTCAGGTAGATCCTTGATAATTCTCATCTTTCTACATTTTAAGGAGAATTCTTGTCTGCCCACATGTTTGCTTTCTGACTTTTCTACTTGGTGCTGATAATCAACAGATGTGTTCCTTTCAATACACTGTCAAAGGGAAGAACCACTGTCTATTTCTAGGACACATGGCCACTTTGTTATTAAGAAATGAGTGAATTGCATCTAGAAGCTCATGGCATGCTGGGAAGGAAGAAACTGTGCTCTTTGGAGGGCTAAGATGTCCCTGAGGATCCTTGGAACTCCAGGCCAATCTTCCAAGGTAGCTCAGCTTTAGTTGGAAGGGCTAAGGAGTTTCATTCTCCTGAAGATACACAAATAAAAGAAACCTATTCTTTTCACTAATTTCTAACACATTTCTTTTTCATTATCATCTTTATTTCATAGCAGTGTTTTAATCTCTGCCCAAGAGCACACCACATGAGTGGTGGGACCAGGAAGAGACTTCTGGTCTTTTTGCAGCTAACCTCTTGTTCAGTGCTATTTCCAGGATTATGTATACACCATAGTCACAATTCTCTGTAGACCAGAAGCATGATATTTTAGCATGATAAAGGTCTGGCCTCCACTGGTTCTTGTTTCCCAGTGGAATGGTGCCAAATTTAAAGAAAAGCAATGTGGATTCTCTCCATCTGCTTCTTTCTCTGCCCTAGGTTAGTGCAAGACAGTGATGCAGGTAGGCTTGGCTCCTTTTAACACCTATACTACTTCTAGTCAGCTTTATGAAGTCTAGAGTGGTGGGTGGCAGGTAGAATATGGGGTGTCAGTCTGCCTGATGACCACAGATTTAATCCCTTGTTCTCTAACCAACATTATTTATCTCTGGTTGGCAATATCTATCTATCTATCTATCTATCTATCTATCTATCTATCTATCTATCTATCTATCTTCTATCTATATCTATCATCTATCTACCTATCTATACATCTCTATCTACCTATCTAATTTTGTTCCTAAAAAATTGGTTTTCTTGTTGGTTCCAGGTATTGGAGGAAAGAACACAGTTACCTATTTAACTCTAAAAACTCCAAATTTAACCAGGTAGTATGGTACATGCCTGTAATCATACTTGGCATAATCATGATACTTGGGAAGCTGAGACAGGATTACAGGTTCAAGACCAGCCTCAGTAACTTAGTAAGACACTCAACAACTTATTGAGATCCTATTTAAAAAATAAAAAGTTAAAAAAAAAGGTGCTGGAAGTGTGCCTTGGAGGTAGGATGCCCCTGAGTTCAATCCCTAGTACTACTACTACTACTACTACTACTACTACTACTATTAAATAAATAAGTAAAACCCAAATTAGTAATACCTAAACATGAACACCAGGGTGAGGGGTCCTCAAAGAACCAGGTGATACCAATACTACCTCAATAAGCCCTCCAAATTTATTGACTATTTCAGAAAGTACACACCTTAATAGAAGTAGTCCCCATTTGATTTCCTTTGTGGAGGAGAAACCTTTTGACTACCTTGCCTATAGAGTACTGGTGGATTTGGACTCATCTAATCGAAGCCCTGGTTGATATCCCTTCAACCCCTGCAAACTCAAGTCTGCTGTCTGGTGTCCTTCCTGCCACAGCTGCCCCCTCACTTGTACAGATAATTGGATGACCAATGCCACTGTCATTATATTTCAAAAGACCTTTGTAGCCCATCTTTTTCTCCCCATCACCACTGCTGTCACTTTGTGCTAACCCATTCTTTTTCTGTGGAGTTTGTCTCTACTGTGGTAAATTCCTAATTGGTCTTCCTAGTTATTGTCTCCTCATAAATTCACCCCCCTCAGAGCAGCCACAGTGGTTAAATCATGTCAGTCTCCTGCTGAAATCCCTTCATAGGTTTCCTGTCACACATAGAATGAACCCTCAACCCCTTGCCCTGGCCTATAAGGTCCTTTTCACTGTGACGCCTGATCAAACCCTCCTACATTTGGCCACAGTCCCCATTCATTATACTTTCCCCTGCTTGTCTTCGAGTTCCCTCATGGCCTTGCTCAGTTCCTTTACTGGCTGAGTTTTTCCTTGCTTTTGAAACTTCTTATATCTGTCCTGTCTAGAAATTTGCCTTATGATATAGATAAGATCCCTGATTCTCTAACCAGCATTATTGATCTCTGGCTGACTCACTCTATTTATCTATCTATCTATCTATCTATCTATCTATCTATCTATCTATCTATCA
Organism: Graphiurus murinus; assembly: GCA_004027655.1. Taxonomy (NCBI): domain Eukaryota; kingdom Metazoa; phylum Chordata; class Mammalia; order Rodentia; family Gliridae; genus Graphiurus; species Graphiurus murinus. The sequence goes on from PVLC010005230.1 coordinate 5,476, forward strand.
TCTATCTGAAAGACCCTGTCATTTTCTCCGAGCTCTTATAGAACTCAGTTTAACTATCACTTCCCAGAGTTTTCCTGACCATTCAATCTAAAGCACATTCCCCATTTTCTCCATTGTCCTCTGATAATACTCTCTCCTTTTATTGCACAGCACTTAAAAACATCTTAAATTTATTTGTGTATTTATTTGTTCACTTTTAACTTGAAGAAAGTGATTCTTAGACTACAGAATAAATTACATCCAGTTAGCCAACAGGTAATAATAATTATATATGAACTAACTTGTATTGAACTAAATTAGACTGTATTGAATTAACTTAAATACAGTTCTGGCCAGTGAACATCTTATGGTAACAGCTAATTCTTCCTGTCTAGAGTACTAATGCAATTCTTAGAAGAGAACAGAGAAGGACATAGGTCGAGACCTGTTTCTCTTCCTTGTCTGTCATCCTGGTGTTGTGCCTCATTTGCTTCCATGTCTTGCACCATCCCAGGTCAGACCAAACGCATCAGAGGCTTTGACCCAGTCACAACCTGAATCAGAGCTTGCAACAGCACAGAGAGTTCTGCTATTAGGATTCTTTCAAGATGAGTCTTTCTTTCAAAACAGGGATTTCTGTTGTATGCATATTGTGGTGGACATTATGTTCCTATTCATAAAACTTACACAGTACTCAAATGTTAGAGGAAAACTCCTTCTTCTAGTGTCTTCTGCAAAATTCTTGCTGCACCAAGACACACTTGGCACATACCTGTAATTCCAGTGCTTCAGAGGCTGAGACAGGAGGATCACAGGTTCAAGGCCAGCCTCAGCAATTTAGTAAGACTCTGTTTCAAAAAAAAAAAAGAGAGAGAGAAAGAGAAAGAAAAATAAAAATAAAAGTTCCTGCTGCCTGCAATACCTATCAATGCTCTAGGGAGATACATTTTACAATTTTCTCTGAATTTGCATATAAAATTCTTGATGATGATGATGATGATGATGATGATTATTTAGTACTGGGGATTGAAACCAGGGCATTCTACTACTGAGCTACACCTCCAGACCTTTTAATTTTTTTTTTTTTTTTTGCAGCACTGGGGAATGAACTCAGGGGAATTCTACCTCCCAGCTATATCCCCAGCCCTATTTTTTATTCTTTGTTTTAAAACAGGGTCTCACTAAGTTGCAAAGTGCCTTACTAGATGCTGAGGCTGGCTGCGAACCCAGATCTTCTGGTATCTGTCGCCCAAATGCTGGGATTACAAGCGTGCGCCACTATGCCTGGCTCTAGACCTTTTAATTTTTTTAAAAAAATTTGAACAGGGTCTTGCTATGATACTGCATGCTGATCTCTAACCTACAATCCTCTTGTCTCAGCCTCCCAAGCGCTAGGATTACAGGTGTTTGCCACCCTGCCTCGGGAAGCCGTTTCTTTCTTAAGGTAACTATATGTCTCCTTGAGACATTGAATGATTAGATTGAATTTCTCAAGATTAATTCAGAACTTCAAATATTCAAAATACTTTGCTTAACTATACTGTGCAAATCAACATCAAACAATCTTCTGAAGGTGTCAGGGGGCCGGTCAGGAGCCAGCTGTTGTTGCAGGCAGTGAGATCTCCAGGATGAAGAAAGCACATGGAGCCACATCTTGAGGAGTACAAACAGCAAACAGCAACTTTATTCTGTAGATCTATTCCTTATACAGGGTTCTGCAAAAATGGCACAGGCCCACATCAGCAAGATGTAGACATGCGCCTTACACTTTTCTTAGTCATTACACATGTGTATTACATTTTGCATAGTCATGACACATGCCTGGTAAATTTTGCTTAATTATTGCACATAACCTTTTGCAGCACACTGGCTCTGATACGAGGTGCGTGCACTGGCATTGGTGTGGGGCCTCATGTACTCTCAACTGTGGCTGGGTGCATGTGTGTCTGTGCCTGCATGGGGTCATGTGGTCACCACCAGCCTGTACTCCCTTTGGACCTCCACACTAGGGTAATGGGTTAAAATTTTATTTAAGTCAAAGAAAGGAAGGAATATTGGGGGGGGGCAACTGAGACAAAAAAAAAAAAAAAAAGAGGAGAGAGGAGGCTAAAAATGATTAATGGCACAAAGCCTCTTCTTGAGTTCTATTTGTCCAGGGCACACTGATGCTTACTAGTAGCCTCTGTTGAGCATGGGCAGAGAAAATTTGCTATTGTTTGAATGTTTATGTATCCTTCAAAATTCATGTTGAAACTTAAATCCTCAAGGCAATAATATTAAGGTGGGGCCATTTGGAGGCCATTGGGTCACCAGGGCTCTGATCTCAAGGATGAGACTGGTGTTTTGGGAAAGGAGGGGGCCTTTTCTGAAGGGTGCAGAGAGGAGATGCATCTTGGAAACAGAGACTATCCCCTCACCAGAAATTGAATCTGCCTATTCCTGGGTCTTGGGCTTTTTAGTCCCCAGAATTGTGAAAAATAAATTTCTGCTTTTTAATGAATTTCCCAGTCTCAGGTTTTTTGTTGTAGCAGCACAAATGGACCAAACCAGGATTCCTGTTTGCTACAACCTTATAAAGCTGTATTACTCTTCTTCCAGATACAGTATTTTGCTACAAAGCTTTTTAGGATTTTGAGTGACAATTTTTCTTTTCTTTTGGTATGGTGGTGGGAATTGAACCTATGATGCAGAAGTTTTCATTTGTCTACATTTTGCTTGTTTAATTCTTTCTGTTGCCTTTACAGAGTCCCACTGAACGCTTTCTTCTATGCACTTGTCTTCTTGTCTTTTCCCGTTCTGTCTTTAAGTTTGGAGAAGGGAAAAATTACCTGTAAGATTTTCTTCTATTACGAACTATTCTGAGGTTCATTTATTCTCTGTAAAAAATGTCAAAGATATTAAAGTCCATAATTGCCATTGGAGAGAGGGCACTAGAAAGTTGGGAGAAATTCACTTGTATGTTTGCACTAATATTTACTAAAATGCAACTGTAGGTTTGATATCGTTAAGGAAAAAAAAAAAGCAGAGACTTATCAATTAAGAAAAAGAAAACATTTATTAACAGAACCAACAAAGCTATTTTTGCTCTTTACTGGAGATTAAAATGCTTTTAAGAAAAAGCTGCAATGAAAAAAAAGTTAGACCATTTGCCTTTAACTTAAAATCTGTAGTTCAAATCCAGAGTATGCTCATTTGTAGAATGTTCTCAGTGCTTTAAGTTGAATCAGACTTTTGAAATAAAATATTTGTGAAAACTGAAAAAATATCAGGTAGTTTCACAGACCCATTTGCCCAGTTGACAGTGCATATTTATTTCTCAGCACTACATTTATCTCAGGTATAGCAGATTAGAAGTTTATAATTCTGTGAATGTAGAACATCAACAAGAAAATGTTTATTCCTCACTTTGCATATCTTGTAACAAATGATCTTGTAAGATAAGAGAGTCTGATCATGGTTTAGCTAAAAATGTAACATCATATGTAATACGGCATAGCTTGAGCTCACAAGAGTGACAGGCCATGGATACTTTTTCTGATTCATAGGGATCAGGTTTTGGGTTTTGGATCGCTGTCTAAGCTTTACTTCAAACAAAAACACAAACTGTTGCTTTACATACGTGTAATCCTTGAGGAAAGTAACTCTTCTGTGGTCAATGTTATTGAAAGCCCTGGTAGAACTGTGAATATCTGAACTGGGTGAAGAAATGCTCCCTACTGATTTGTCCTGGGTATGCTATATACCCTTTAAATGGGCTGGAAGAGAATTTCTGTCCAAGTAAGTATCTGCAAGCAGAGGTCTCTTGGACATTAGACATGGGACGAAAAGAATACCCTCAGGATGGTGGTTCTGGAATACTATTTAATGGCTCATTTTCTTGATATTTTTACTGGATTGCAGCAAAATGAGATATTTCATTTTTGACTAAATGTATTTTCTTAATAGAATCATCTATTATTGAGAGATTCTGTACTTCTTACACTTTTGCTGTTTATGTGATATAATGATGTAATGGTAGTAGTGTATATAGTTTTTCCTCCCATTTAATATTCTGCCTTGGCAAGATTCAACAATTAATGAGAATTCTGTTTTACTTTTTAACATTTTTGCGGATGTTTTATTACTTTTCAAAATCCCAAAGTCTAGGTAGGCCAGAATTAAGCAAATACAACAGGTTCTCAGTTTATTGTTCTTCTTGTCTATACTTTACTGGGGCATAATGGTCATTAAAATTGGTAACTCTGGCCTGATTTTATCTGAGATGAGAAACCAGATACAGAAAAAGTTTTTAAGCTATTTATCATCATCCAAAGCTTAAGAATTTTTTAAAAAATTTGGCCAATATGGTTATGGCCTAAATATTGTTAACAGAGGGCCACTGTCAGATTCTGGAAGTGTCTCATAAACAAATATTACATTTTATACTGGCACAGTGTGTTTGTTTGTACATTATTTATGCTTAACTCTGACAAGTGATAGAAACAAAGTGGATGCTGCACCTTTAGAAAACATGTTGCCCAGTTAACAAGAACATTTTCAGTAGTTTATATGCCAGAGCTAGTCTGGGTTTCCATACCTTGCAGGCATACCTCTAGAGACAGACACTTCCTGATCTCAGTAGCAGCCCTACACCTAGTCCAAGCCTAGCTTGTATTTTCACTGTAAAATGCACCAAGTCATGAAATGAGTGAATATTTACATGAAAGAGGCTTTGGAGTTCTTAATCAGCATTACTCAAACTTACTTGTATTTCAAATTGCTAAATTATTTAAATTGTGTACAATAGGTCCAGATAAAGAATAGAAGAGGTAAAAAGAGGATGTGGGAGGAGGAAAGGAATAAAAATGTTGCATCAGTATTCTGGCCCAAGCTCCATCTGCTCACCAAGATTTTGCTGTTTTTCTAGGAGATTCATTTTATCATTAAACATTCAAAAAGCTTGTATATTTTATTCAAATGTAGATATGATGAAAACCCTAAAATATTATTTTTAAAGATCTTTAAAACTATAACTGTATGTCATTATAATAAGTTCTTGACAATGACATTATCAAAAATTGCTTATAATCATTTCCTTTTGCTAAGGGAGATAGGCATGTGACAATAATTATATGTCTAAATATATATGTATCACATACAATCATGGCTACACATGACTATCAGCTGGGGAGTTTTCAACTGTACTGCTGCCTGGACTCACCCCCTGAGATTCCAGTTTAATTGGTCTGGTTTAGGCTTGAATCTGATAGTTTTTAAAGTTCCCCAGGTAATTCTAACAGATCTGGAGAAATATGTATTCTGTGAAGCAGGTGCTTTTGAAAGAGGCAACTGCACAAAGAAATGGTTTTCTTCTGTATTAATTGTCCTTAAAAATATATTCCCAAATATGAAATTTATGGTCTGTTTCCAAAAGGTGGCTTTTAGTGAAAAATAATTGAGAATACAGTAACCTTGAAGGGAATCTTGGTTCTTAGTTTCTTCCACATTTTTATAATTTCATGTCCATATACCATATCTTTGTTGACTTCCTTCTCTCTCTTCTAGAGCTGACTACCAAATCCTACCACTGATAATCCTCATCCTGAAATAAACTTATATCTATACCCTCTGAGTGGGCATTCTTGCATATGTTCAACTTTTAAAAACCTGTTGAAAGAAAAGACCAGAAGACTTAGGAAAGATGCCAGGCAAAAGTGTGGTAAGTGAGGGAGGATCTTTCCCCAAGAGATCAGAGTTCTCTCAAGGCCAGACTATGTGCATGTGTGTTGTGTGTGTGTGTGTGTGTGTGTGTGTGTGTGTGTGTGTGTGTGTGTGGCAGTATGCTTTATGCATATGGTGCATTTGTGCACCAAATATGCTGAATTTCAGGGTGTGAGAAAGGACAATGTGATAATGTCCTTCTCTTCTTCTGCACTGTATGCTGCTCAAGATCAGAGATCCTAATTTATTGTTTTGTATCTTCATACTCATACAGTGGCTAGCATTCTGGTGTTCAGAATATGTTAGTGAAATGCATGTCTTTTAAAAAGGGGAAGGAGAGCGGGACATGCTGGTGCATGCTTGTAATCCCAGTACTTGGAGACTGAGACAGGAGGATCTCAGGTTCGCAGCCAGCCTCAGCAACTTAGTGAGGTCCTCTGCAACTTAGTGAGATCTTGTTTCAAAACAAAAGAATAAAATGGGGCTGGAGGTGTAGCTCAGAGATAGAATGCCCCTGAATTCCATCCCCAGTACCACAAAGAGGAGGAGAGGAGGAGAGTAAGGAAGAAAGATGCTCTTATGGTATTCAACATGACAGGTCAGAGGATAAATGTTTAGATGTTTTCAGGTGCTGGTAGTTATCCGCTGCACAGGTCAAGAAATGCCACATATGTGTGGAAGGGTCAGCAGCACAGGAAAGGAGGCTCTTCAGCAGAGATTGGCTATGATGCTGACCACATAAAGACTGTCTCTAGGTGACCCATGACCCAAGTTCCCTTGCTATAGAAAGGAGCCTCACCTATCCTCAGGAGAGGCGAGGAAGGCTGGGTAATGGGCACAGAGTGGGAATCGAGACCCAACACAGCTTCACTGGTTGTGGAAATAGGTTTTCAGTGTCTCCCTTCCCCACTGGTTAGGGAATGGTACTGCTGTGTTCTAGGTGTCTTCTTCCTAAGATTGTTTAGAAAGTAGGTGGAAGCTGCACGTTTTCAGAAGAGAAAATCTTTATTACCAAAATGGCCAGAGAACAGGTGGATTTCAGGGATCCTTAGATTCCTGCTTCTAAGAATTAACAGACTTTCCAGAACTGCATTATGGGGAAGATATGAAATGAAAAGAATCATGCTCAACTACTTTATCCATTTGGCTGTCTGTCTTTTCTTGTTTTACTCTTTTCTTTCTTCATTCTCTTAAAGTTCTTTGTATGGTGTAATATGTTAACTGGATAGATTGTATTGCTTAATATCAGAAAAAGCAAGGCTGACTACAGATGTGTAAAGTTATTTATACTTTTATACTTTTATATAATCTTACACTTTGTTGTTGCAATTTATCTTAAAATTTTTTCATTGTATAATTTGACTTTTGCTTTTGAAAATAATTCAATATGTGTATGTGTGTGTACACATACGTAGTTCTTTGACTAACTATACTGTCAAATGTTCTTCTTGAAAAAGATAGCTTGTTTTTTCCCAATAAGGCCATTAACATTTTGTATAATATTATGAAGTATTTCCTCTCCAGGATTAAATATTAAAAGTTAGTTGGGCACGGTGGCACATGCCTGTAATCCTGAGATAGGAAGATCTCAGGTCCCAAATCAGCCTCAGCAACTCAGTATGACCCTCACAACTTAGAGACACCCTGTTTCAAAATGAAAAATAAAAAAGGGCTGGGGTGTGGATCTTGGAGGTAGAATGCCCCTAGGTTAAATCCCCAGTATTAAAAAAAAAAAAAGTCCACTCTCTCTGGGGAAGCTGATTCTAGAGCTGCCCTGTCTTCTGGTTGATCTGTCAGACTGACAGTGGTAGGACAGAGTGAGGGTGGAGAGTGAGGTCAGGGAATTGGTTCACTCATCTCCCTCTCTGATGATTGCCCATGGGTTGGCTGAGGCCCTTTCACAAAGTCACAGTCCCTGACATGTGAGTGGTTCTTTGCACATACCATCTTCTAGGCTCAGGGAAGCGAACTTTTCTTCATGTCTCAGGCCTTAAGTGTCCAGCTCTTGACTGTCACTTGCCCTGTCAGTTTCCCTGCCCATGTCTTCATAGAGTCTAGTCTCCAGTGTTCCATCTGTATGCGTGGTCATGCTGCCTGTTACATCACCCCAGGGCATCCACCCCTGGCCCACGCTGGGTGGACAAGATGTGGATGACTAAATGCCTTGTTTCTTCCTGGCATGTTGGGGAGAAATCTGTCCCTTGCTTCTTATCTTGCCCTCTTCCTTTTTCTCCAGGGAAGACTTATGCTCTTCATTTCTCTTCAACTTTCCCCAGCCAAGAGTGTCATGATTTAAATATTACAGATTTCCAGAGGACATCAAGGAATATATGCATTCTCAGACTGAGTACCCTGATGTGGGCTTCATGGTATTTTAGGGAGCACAGAATGAGATCTGAGGGTCCCGAGTTTATGTTGAAAGGAGATATAAGTAAATTGTTTTGTATTTTTTGTATTTTCTGAGATTATAATGGTATTTGGAATTCAGGGAAAAGAAACATCTTTTTTTGTCACATCACAGAAAGTAGTTTCTTACCATTTATTAAACATTGGCTCAAAATAATGAATTTTCTCTCTCAAGTATGGATGTGCCTATCAAGCTCTCATCTCTTGTTTTGAATGAGTTTGCATCAGGTATATCATCTTGGTAAGATGTAAATTGTTCATTTTGTTTTTCTTTCTGAGCAGCATTTAAACTTCCTTTATTAATCTTTTTTAACACACTTATTAAAAACAAATAACTCCAAATTTCAAGATATTTCTTTAATAGAAATTGAATGTTTCCTTTTTACTTTGTATCTTTATTTTGATTGGAAAATTAAAATTATCTGTAGGGAAAGCATGGGAATAGATGCTATCTTTTAGTCTACTGTGAGAGATATGTAGCAACTCAACAGATGAAAAAATGTCCAGACTGTTTTATAAACTTCCAATCATCAAATAAGTGACAGGTTTGAGTCAATCAATTTAAGAGGTTACCGGTCCACTGATGAAACCATTTGAAGAAAATGTGCTGTTTGATGTTATAGAAGCCAAAAGCCGAATAAATGTGTCATCTGTTTTTCATTTTAATTCACTATTTCAGAAGTATTTACTGTGTATTAAAAAGTCTTTTTACCCTTTCAAATCTTTTGGACAACCTGGAAAAATTCAGAACAGTTAAACATATATCTATAAAAGCACATTCTCAGCTGTGTTATCTTCTTCATAATAATAATACTATTTATGAACTTTTTAATTTGAAAAAAGTTATCATTTTACTAGATACCATTTTTAATACAGAAGAAAATACAAAAATTAAAACTGATTAGCTTAGAAAAAATTAGTTAATTTAAGTTTCATTTTATTTTATTTTAATTGTATAGTAGACTCTGAAGAGTATTTCTAGGTTGGGGCAAAAATATCTACGAGCATGCTACCTTGAAAAAAAAACCAAAAAGTACTTTGAAAAACAACCTCTGCTCTAAGAAAATGGATTATTTTATAGTGTTGTCTATGAGAAAATTTTAGAAGACTAATTCTTCTAATTCAATTCTTCCCACCTTTTCCTTCCCTGGCAATTAACATCACATTTCCTGTTCTCACTTTTTAACCCTCTATTTTTTGCCCACAGTGTTGCTTCTTGAAAAGAGCCTCTCTTCTCTTCAGGTGATCTCCCACCTCAGTTCTCTGTCCTCTCACCCCTGGCCACACCCTCCCACCTGGATCCACCCTACCCTTCCTCTGGACATTGCTCATTTCTTCTTCTTCTTCTCAGGTTTGACTCCTAAATCTTACACCATGTCACACACGGGCAACTAGTGATGCCTCTGGGTATGTGTAGGGCATCACCAAAAATACTCCAAATGCCTTTGTTCCTTTGTCTGCTGATTTCTAGCCAAAAGCAGACAGGGAGAGCAGTATCAGTGTCTTGCATTAAAGCCATTGTCTTGCACTGGTTTTCATTAAAGGCACTGGAGAATTAAATGTAAGATGCAATAACTATCAGGTTTTCATGAGTTGGTTCCTAGGAGTGGGTGTTTTCACCAGGCCACAACACGGCAGCAGGATCGGAAAGTGATGAGGAAAGTCGACAAGGGTGTTGAAGGTCCCTAAACAGGATCCTGTGATTTCTAGAAGAGAAATAGTTCTGTGAACAGGAGGCATGATTACATAGGCTTAATTAACAGTTCAAAGTCACGAGGAGGACTTATCATGGTGGGATGCATGTTTCTGGCTCTTTAATGAGTAAATGACCCATTTGAGTGCAGGAGCACATATCAGAAGCACATGGCCGTGAAGAAGCTTGGTGGTGGTAGATCTGATCAAAGTTTTTCAAAACTGACTCCAAGTATTTGATGAAGAAGATTAACATGGAGACAATTTACCAAATAAATACAGCATAAAGAGCCAAGAGACCTTCTAAGGGACTTCAAGGCTCCAGCTTGCCCACATAAAGAATATCATTAAACAGAAAGAAAACAAAGACCAGAAGAAATATCTAGTGTTCCGAGTCCGTGGAGTAACTGCACTGCCGATGGATGATTTTTTTTTTCTCCTATTCTTTAATATACATTCTGGAAGATGTTTTCAGTTTCCAAATGCAAAACAAAGCAATGCATTTGACCTGGGTCCTAACTGTGTAACTCTCTTAAGTGTTCTGAAAGATTTCTGGACTAGAATTGGTTAATTAGTGCTTTGTGTTGCACTGTGTTACATATGACCTAACCAGAGATAAAAAGGTTTAAAGGTCTCTTGTAACCCTGCAATGCCATTTGTAACACAAAAATAACCCCCTTTCATTACTGGCATGCCACTGTAGCACGCAGGTTATTTTTTCCCTTCACTGCAATAAGGGCAGCTTTCGCATCAGAAGAATTCTTGGCAAATTAATGCGCTACCTCTTGGGCTAATTAAATTAGAAAGGATCAAAAATACAGAGCGGCTTTTGTGGTGGACACAATGTCGTGCTTCATGCATCTTGCTCAGAGAGGAATTTCTGCCATTTAGCCCCCTTTTGCCTCTAGCAGTGTTCTGGACTCTCTAACACAGTCAAGTTCCTAATTTGCCTCAATGAGAGAGAATTATTAACTGATAATAAGAAAAGGAGCATTCACAGCTTCAGGCTGGGCTGTGTGGAAAAGGGGATCTGCCCAGCACCTGAAGCACATGCAATTTTTATTAATTCCTGCCTAAAACAATGCATTCAGGAGTAAAATTGCTGTGCAGATGACAAAAACAATTACGCCTTTGATTCGTTCATTCTAAAATGCGAACTACTTTAGCTCAAATATAACCAGATTAAATCGCTAAGGCGGCTGCTCACCTCTCTTTAAATCCAGTTTGGATTGCAGCAAGTGTGCTTTATGTTGAGAAGTTGCCACCGCCACTTAAACTGATTGTTCCTATTGAAACTGCTGAGTGCACAAGTGATTTTGACAATAATTAATATTGTTCTCTCTATACTGTGGCCCTTTGTTTGGAAGATGACACTGATGATGGTGTTGCTATCTTTATGGCCATTAATCCCAGAAAGAGAGATGGAGACTCCTGCAATCAATCCTTGCTTGACTGTTTGCTTCTATAGACTACCCACGATTTGCTGCAGTTTATAGTCTTTTGTTTGTGGGTCCATTTCTTTGTTTTTTGGGGTATTATGATAGATTTGATCAAAACAAGACACCTTCGTTTCTACTTGCTGAGACACTGCTAATGGCCTATTACAATCCAGATTTTGTTATGTCACTATAACCAGTGCTGCTTCTGTTGATTTTTGCTGGGTTTGTTCTGTGGTTCTTTTGGAGATGACTATGGTTATTAGTAAACTCTGCTCTATTCCAGGTTCCATATGTTCACAGTTAACAGAGCTTGGGCTAACCTATAACAATGTTAAACTGAATGTATTATTCTGTGTGTGTGCATGACAGATATGTGCTTAAAAGAGACAGAAAGAGATGTTAATTGTGCCATGACCATGTGTATTCTTATGTAGATCATTGGTTTGGCCATGATTTTTGTTGGTTAAAAAAGTTTCACAAATGAAAAACAGCCTCATTATGCTGTTGTTTTAATGGGTACTTTATTCATTTTTGTGCTTCCTTCCAAGGTAATGGAAATTTGTGTTTGTTTTGGGATATTCTGTTAGGATCTTTGGCTTTTAAAAAAAAAATTCATGGTACTATATATGCAAATGCCTGCCTTTGATCATCTTCAGTATTTCCATAGTAAATTGCTGTCTTTGCAATATGACCAAACATCCCTTCTCTGTAAATAGACTGGAGTAGCCCCCAGTTCTCTGGTGAAAATTTCAAGGGCCATTGGTCAAATGTACAATGTGTCAAACCAATGGTTTATCTGAATGTCAAGAACATCTAATGTCATTTCAAAATTTCCTATTTGAATCCCAAAATATAACAAAGAATCAATTTGTTATACTTGAATATCTCCCTCTTTCCCTCCTGTTGTTATTTGGTTGCTAGGAAATTGTTCTAAATTAGAATTATCTATTTTTTCTTATTGGTCATTTAACCATATAGCAGTAACTTTAACCTTGAATTTCATTCACTCTGTCTCATCCATCTTCCTCATTAAATGTTCACCTCAGGCACCAATTACATAAAGTCGTCTTGGATTACTCATAAAATTCATAACATTTCCCTCCAATCTTCCAAGAATTGAATTCATGGAGTGTAAGGATTCACAATTTTATGTATTGAAATATTTGGTGTAGTCTTTGTAATTTTATTCATCTATGATATTTTAATTACTTGAGAATTGATACATGTAGTATATCTCCTTTTATTGCCTATAGCATCTAACTTGTCATACTATAGATACTCATTAAAATATTTTTGTTTTGCCAATTGGTTTATTTAATGGGTACCAGGGATCAGTTCTCTTGGCAAAATTAAGTGTTTGTTGTAAAAATGTATGGAGACTCATACCTAGATGGAAACATATTAAAGTCAAGACATGAGGGGAAATTGTACTAGACAAAATTACCTTAAGAATCCTTCCTTAGGGAGCTGCCACACTGGAGACGAGACCATGGATTCTATTCCTCCCTTCCTTCCTTTTTTCTTTTCCTTCCTTCCTTCTCATGGTGCTAGGGATTAGACCCAGTGTAATTCTACCTCAGAGTTAAATTCCCAGCCCTATTTTATATTTTATTTGAAAACAGGGTCTTCTTAAGTTGCTAAAGGTCTCAATAAGTTGATGAGAATGGCTTCCAACCTGTGATCCTTGTCTCTCAGCCTCTTGAGTACTGGGATTATAGGTGTGCACTACCAATTCCCAGCTCTAGTTATTACTAAGTACAAAACAAAGTTTTTCCTCAAAAACAGGAGGTTTTGGTTTTGTTTTGTTTTTCTTTTCTTTTTGCTTTAACATAAATAAGGTAGTTGGCTTGTATTTAATTTCATGTTTTAGAAACAAAGTGGTTATCTCTATATGCTAGGGTCATTGTCAGTGCTGGAAACTGGTTAATATGTGAGAGTCCCATGCGAGCTGAGATGGATGATGGAGGAATGGCTTCCTGTCTTCCATGTCATACTCATTCTGTAGAAAGAGTCAGCAGAATTACCTTGCTACATAAGTAGAAATTTCTTGTTTACTGACATGTATTCGGTGAAGTTATGTATAATTGTGCTCACATAACTTCAGTGTAGGTTATGATGCAGCTCTATTGTGCAACAGCTCTCTTGTTCCAGGAAAATGCTCTCTGCTATGTTTTCAAGAAGTCAAGAAGTTGTGTTCAGTGCACAGACTTAGCTTGTAAATGAAGTCGGGGATGGGGTGGGGTGGGGGAGGCTCTTATTTTTAATGGAGCACCTACTTTGCACGCCTTTGTATTCATTAAGACTTGTTTCCTGTGGTGGCCAAGTCATATTTGATGTCCAATCCTTTTATGGAAAAGATGTCACTTCCTTAAATCTCAGTGTTGTCAAGGAAAGTGCCCTTTAGGGAAATGGATATCTGTCAGATAGAAAAACAAAAACAAAACACTAATGTGCTTTCTCGCTGTCTTCATAGAGTCCTGTAGAAATTGCTCATTAATTTGCAACACACACACACACACACACACACACACACACACACACACACACTACACAATTCAGTTTTGTGCTCGATCTGTTTTTGCATGCTGTTAAGATTTGTCCTAAATCTCAATGAAAGCTAGTACCACGCAAAAGGTTTGGAAAAGTCTTGGGAGTGGGAGAGACTATACATACTTCACACATTGTCCTTCACTTTTAGAAAATAGATTTTCATGTTTTGGATTTGCAGGATTTATGGTAGTCTTTACCTGGAAGATTATTTTCAACATAGGGTTAGATAAAACGTAAGATGACACTGATACACAGATGTGTTCAGGCCAAACTATTCACATTTTTTTAAATTAAAAAAACAAAACAAAAACTATTCACTATTTTTTTTTAAATAGATAGATTTAAAAATCGTAACATATCTTCAGATGGCTGAGATGTGTCCAGGACCCATCTCCTACACATAGTGATTGCACATGAAGCACATGTACTTTTACACACTTACTCATTTAAGAATAGAATACACATTCTGCCACAAACTTTTGAGTTAGAAAGGACTGCATGGAAGATGTCAATTCTCTTGTAAATGACAGTGGCAACACCTCAAAATATTTCTACAAGCTCTGCTTGGTCTTAACTGCTTTTAAGCTCTTATTTCTTCTGAACACATACAGGATTCTGAGAAACAGAACATGTCTGACTACTTTTCTTCTGGTATGAGAATGCAGAGCTTAAAAATGTCATCTGTATGTGCTTTATTTTTATTTCAACCATACGTGCTTTTATAAGTATTTGAAGAGAAAATATTTTAAAGATTTGAAATAGAAGGAAGGGAATATGTGAGCTACAGCAGCCTCGGGGTAACAGTATCTCACACACTAATGATTCATGTGGACTTTATGTGTCTATTTATGTTGTCATTTATTTAGGGGAGGAGCGGGTAGAGAAAGAAAGCAGTGTATAGCACATTAGTTAAATAACAGTGGTTTCTGGAGAGGAAAAAAAAAGGGCACCATGAACATTATCCTTATTTAATTAGGTGCAATCATTACATAATTATTCACATTAATTCGGTTTCTTACAACAGTCTTAAGCTTATTGGCACTTCCTCTTTTCCCCTTCTGTGTTCTAAAAGAAAGGAAGAGTGTTCTTCATTATTTGGAAATGAAAAAAAAAAAAGTTTATCTTCTGATGAAACATATAAAAAAAAAATCCACATTTGATGTGGTTCCTGGAGTCACATGGTGTTTGACTGCCATACAGGATCCTGGATCTCTCTGTGATTATTTCACACACAAATAAATAATGGTGGCTTTAAAGAAATCAGGAAACTTGAACTCATATCTTGGTCATAAATGCAGGGCTTAGATTATCAGAGGCTAGCTTCTGACTTTGAAGAAATGAATGCAACATCTCAGAGAATTTTAAATGATGACATAAAACTAAGATTGCAGGGGCAGCATTGTTAGTAAGGCCAATAAGTCCAGAACTACTGCAAAGGAGTGAAGGGTGTTATGTGTGGTTGAAATACTATTATGTCAATGTACCAGGGAGATATCTTTACCCAGATTACTTATTCATATAGTTTACCCAGAAAATTAGCTTTCTTAGAGATCTTACATGAGATAAAATAGTTGTCTTCATTTCAATATGTCTTAGAGGACCCCAGAAAATGATTACACTAAACAAACACAGAGAATCACTATTGCCTTCATCACAAACCTGAAAGCAAAGGAGATGAGTCAGAACAAAACTTCAGAGGTCGCCTTTTTTTCTCTGTAAATATGAAATACTTAAAGAGTAAAAAAAAAAAAAGTAAAAATTGGGAGAATTAATTGAAAAATTATTAGTTCTTAAAATGCAGGAGCACGAATAAATTAAAGCAGATGCACATTGGAAAGTTTCCTTTCTACTTTTACCACACATCCATTTCTTTGCCTCTTGCAATTACATACAAGAGACGGAGGAAACCATTTCCAGGTGTCTTTGCTAAGTCTCTTGGTTTCAGAAATATCAATCTATGATTTTACTACTGACAAGGGACAAAGGAAGAGCATCTCATCTCTTCTGATCCCGCGTTACAAATATAGTTACAAAATGGTGTAAAATAGTTCTTTTGAGTTCCAGATTTGTGACCAAAAGAAAATTGGGTATTTCTTTCTCCCTTTGCTTGAAAATCAAGTCCACCCTGTCTCGACCACATAAATAGAACAATTTTCCTCTGTGAACTGCTTGATGAGGCTGTGGCCAGATTCATATAAATGTCATAAAAACAGAGTACAGAATGGATTACTTTATGATTAAGATCTGTATAGATCTTTGTATGAATGCAACGTGCTTTGGCAGGGTTCTGCTGCACGCACACTAGTTTTAGTGTGTGTGGTGGAAAAAATGGCCTGTCACACTGTCACTTTAATGTCTTTTTGAAAAGGAACAAAATCACTGGGCTCCACCAAAGGTTACTGCAACCAGGACAGGGTGTGTTTCATTTCTCATTGTGATAGCAAGGAGAGTAAGATTTAATAAAATGCCACAATATTTCTCAGTACTTTGTCATTAAATGACATGTTGACATCTAAGCATAATTGCAAGGTGAAACTTTCCTGTTCTCTAATTTATGTAATGAGATTCAATTTTCTTTCCCTGTCTTTGATTGTGTCAGTGAACTGAAATCTTTTTTCTCTGTATGTCTTTCTCTTTCCCTCCTTAGTCAGATCTTTGGGAGGAAGGAGAGGCTTCATTCAGATTCATTTTTTTCGAAACATCAGACAAGCTGCTATCAGCACATGGATGCCAACATGGTCCTTTAATAAAGAATTGTGGTTTAAGAATTTCAACCAAAGGATTAATGTATTAAAGTGAATAATAGCATTCAGGCAGTAGTGAAGATGATGATCAGAGTTGGTGAAAGAAAGATTATTGATCATCTGGCTCTATCAGCCACAAACAGGGAGGAGGAAAACAAAAGAGAGGAAAAGGAGATTAAAGACACGAAATATAGTTTAGTGATGCCAGCTGATTCTGTGGCTAATTATAAATCTTTGGCAAGAAGCCTTTGGTTATACTGTAACACTCCACTTATCTGGTGGTTAGATTTCCAGCAATATTGACCATAGTTGTCATTAAGTGACATGCATTTAATGACAGAACATAGTTGAGATCCTGGTCATTCTCAAAATAGTAGCATGTAGAAAAAACTTTCTTGGCTGGAGGAGTTCAACTGTCTCCTAGAAAGTTTAATGAATTAATTTTGTATACATTTTGAGATTGTTTATTTAACATATCTGTTTGTCTGAATTTCTAATCCAGGTTACAAAGAGGAGTGGAAATATAGGTGGGATAGAAATTCATGGGAGGGGGTGGAGATGTGCAGTTTAGTGGGCTGTAAAATAGACATTCACAAATAACACTTATTTGATAGACAATACACATTCTAAGAGAGATTGCTAAATCGTCTTGAGTTCCTTAAAGAGGCAAAGATAGGTTTTAGGTATTAAACCTAAGGAAGTCTTCATGGAGAGGGGACATTGGCATTTGGCCTAGTGGATTTGAAAAGGTAGACACTTGGAGGTGAATATTCAGGAAGGGGAGTGGTGCAGCAATTAATGAAATGCTGAGAACTTGGTTGAAGCATAGGATGAATCTATAAGTCATGGAAAATATGTTTGAACTAGAAAATATATGCCAGACTATGGAGAGTTTCCATGGACAAATTAAGGAATCTATACCCATCGAAGGCCATTGGAGCTACAGAAAGTGTTTGACTAGGGGAGTCAGGATGTTGAGTTGTGCTCTAGCAGGTGGCAGGTTAAGAAACGTAGCCAGTCTCCTGGATTGTTTGACTATGTAAGTGGTGATGCCATTTAAAAAAAGTAGAAAGCACAAAAGGGTAACATTCTAGGAAAGTAGAGAAGGTGATGTATTTGGAGTAGGAAATGCAATATTTGAACTCATGAGTATCCAGCAGATGACTGGCCAGCCCTAGCGTATCATGAGACAGGGGAGGGTGGAGAAATATTTGGAATCTACTAAGTAGAGGTAGAGACAATAGTTAAATCTGAAGATTAGACAGAGCAGGTGTGGTAGAATACACCTGTAATCCCAGTACTTGGGCAGCTGAGACATGAGGATTGCAGGTTTGAGGCCAGTCTCATCAATTTAGCAATTTAGCGAAGTCCTGTTTCAAAATAAAAAATAAAAAAGGGATGGGGCTGTGGTTCAGAGGTAGAATGCCCCTGGTTTCAACTCCTAGTACAAAAAAGAAAAAAAAATTATGAAAGTTTAATAAAATAGAGAACGAAGTATTTTTCCATACTTTTATTGGTGCATTATAGTCTCACGTCATAATGTAGTGACATACATGTGCACAGCACTTGGTGGGCTTTCCCCCAGCTCCCTCTCCACTCCTCCCTTCCCCATGCAGAATATTGAGATTGACACTGGCATTCTCACGTATGTGCCTAATGTCAATGGAAGCGATTCCTTCATTGATTCTCTCTCTTCCCTCACCCCTTTTCCTCTAGACCACCTCCCGGGCTCCACTAAAGTTTTTCTTCCATTATCTGAAGTCCCTCTGGTATCCTGATTACTCTCTAGATTCCACATATGAAAGAATGTTTTATTCTTTTTAAGATAAGGTGCACTTGATGATGTTTGTAAACTGACTGGAAGAGGCAGTGATGAAGAGGTCATTGAAAATGTTGAAGTAAGAGCAACTGAGAGAAAGCTGGACTAAGGACATATGGAGCCAGAGGGGTGAGTATAGTCATCTTGAGGAAAAAAAAAAAAAACAAATTAAGAGGGAATGATCTGATACTGCTTTGTATATATTGAGCAGATGTGCATTACTATCTTTTGTAAACTTTATGGAAAAGAAATATACCTGAGACTATTAAATTAATATTTCATGTGATCAGTATGACTTATTAGGTAGGCTATCCTGCCATTTTTAGCTACACTTGGCTCTCCACCTGGAGAGGACATAGACCCTCGACAGTCAGGATCAAGTTAGAGAAAGTCTCTTTCATGTGGTAGCACCCAGTAAATGGAAATTGAAAACCACATCCAGAGTAGACAAGTCAGCTGAACATGGATATGTGCGTTTCATATTTTCATACAGAAGGCAAACAAATGGATACATAAATGGTGCCAAAAACTCATTTTGTTGCATCACAGTACCCTTTAAACCCTTTTAACTTTTAAAAGCAAATAATTTCAGTACTGATTAGAGGCTACACAAATGTGTCCAAAACCAGCTTATCTTTCTCCTCAGAGACGTGTAATAGGAAAAGTAAATCTTGTGTTCCTACACTAGAACAGCTTTCATGAATGATATGGCTGACATCCCACTATCTAAGGGCTATGAAAATGAGAAGTGGCCACAGTATTTCCCATAAGCTCTTCTCCTGCCTGAGTCTCATTGTTTCTTCCCCACTGGCCTACCATTACCATGATGATAAGAGGTACAACTGTTTCTTGAGATGATGAAGTCAGAGTTGAGCTCAGTGGTCATGTTTTCTTGTGGGATTCAGAATAAGGTCTATGATCACGCAGCCTCCTCCCTTTTCCTACCACTGTCTGTCTCTTTACCACTTTTGTTTTTTATAGGTTGCCAATTCTTATTAGTATCTCTACTTCTGAAAACAAGATACAATAATGGGTTTTGTTGGAGCAATATATGCTAGTAGGTGCTTCTGCTTAAAATGGAAAGATATGTGAGAAACTCAAAAGATACCCTGGTATTAATTAAATGGCACTCCAAAAGAATAATCTGTGTGCTAATTTCTGACATATCAAACATTAAATAGATCATTTATCCTCATGTGTATTCGTTTTTCAAAATGACTTCATTTCTAGTAATAATGTAAAACTACATGAAGAGTTCATTTTTTAATCATACAATAACTTTCATGTGGCCTAAAAAATAGATAATCATGGGCTTGTCAGTTTATTAGAAACAGTAATGAGTCTACTTAGAACACTGTTAAACTGAGTTAAGCTCTCAACTTGATGATCTTAGTTTAGATGTTCAATTGGCATTAGCACTGCTGGACCTTGGTGAACATTCACACATGAAATTAAGATGAAAGGCCATGAATCATGTGTCAAGAGAAAAGTCTATTTTGTAGAAAATACAGCATTATCTTTATTAACCCTACGTTTTATGAAGAGTATAATATTTGGTCATTAGTATCTGCCTCTTTCTATACCACCACCACCATTTTAGCAATCTCAACCAATGCTGTATGGATTCACTGCTAGACATATGGAAAAAAGAAACGGAGACACCACCATTGATTTTTATAGCAACATCTAACAGTAAATTCCAAAAATAGCAATGATATTTTATATTTTGAAAGTGTGCTTTATAGCCTTTGCTATTTAAATCTCTGATAAGAGTTAGGCCCCCTAACTCAGACAAAAGTGACCTGCAGCCAAGGCGTTACAGCCCAAGTTCTGAAACACACATAATGGCTTTGGCCTTTTATCCTAGTATTGCAGTGCTGTCATTCAGTTTGACAGAGTGCCAAAATAATCTATAATCTTATCCTTCATCCCTTTCTTCTTGGTTTTAGTGTTTATCTAAACAGGGGGATTTTCCTACCTGTTTTTTTTTTTTCTTTTTTCATTTTCTCACAATCTTCTCAAACTATATCCTTTCCAATTCTTTTACTATTTCCCTCTTCCTATTTACTCATATTAGAATTTTAATGCAATTTTATTTTATAACACTCTATCTATGATGATGCCACCCATGTTAGATAGTCTGAATAAGTGGAGCATTTTCTAAGTGAGAGAATACTCATTAAAAAGAAAAAACTCATTCTACTATTATGTTAGTTTCTGGTGATAGTTATTCTTTGTTCCTATTGTTTATAAATATTTGTTGCTAGGTGGAGAAAAATATCTTAAAACAAAGTGTTTTTTGTTCTTCAGAGGTGATTAGAGTTCTAAGAAATAGTTCAGGGCCATTGCCAAGCAGCTCTCCCCATTGGCTGTGGAGGGTGGATGTGTCAGATTTAAGCACATGAGCATGGCTGAATCATTATAACAATAGTTTCAGTTGTTAAGAAGCTCAAAGACCAACAAGTGAGAATGTAATTCTCTACTAAGGTTGCCAGCTGTTTTTAAGTGTTTGGAGACCAGGATGAAGACCATGAGAATCAGTGGCAGATTGTCAAAGCAATGATGCAGAAACCTGCCATTACTATGATGAGCCACAAGAGGTATGGTTGAGATGATGAAACCCTACTTGAGCTCATTGAAAACTTGGGTATAATGAGTTGGTGAAAATTAGAATTCAAAACTTTTTTTAAAGAGAAGGATTATTGGAATTTAATACAAGTGCAATAGTGTCCACTTTTTGTGAGGAGAAACCAGGGTAGAGAGTTGTTTTCATGGTTCTATTACTGGTGCAAACATTCTTAATTGGATTTGTAGGTTATGCATGGGAATGAGTAAAGGGGAATAATGAGATAAATAAACTTAGAAGACAGAAACTCTTCCTCCAAAACTTTTGCTTTGGGGATGAAGGTACATGGGCTTTTCTACTGGAAAAATGCAACATAGTAGAAACAGCTGTCAGAATTCTTGTATTTAAATTTACCTCCATTCAAGTGTCTTATAAAGATTTTGACAATAATCTGAAACCTGAATTATATGCAAATCCAAATTTGGATTAGTTATGTTAATTCTGGGAGAGAGATATTATCACTTTTATTCATCTTCCTTTTAGTGTCTTAGTGAATTAGCTCCTTTTTATTAAATAATAAAACTCTTAATTTCAAAATGACAGATAGAATCCTGGCTTAATGGTGATGACTATTAAAATAAACCATGACTAAGCCCAGAATTATATATTTTCCTTCTTACCTTATGCTCCTAAAATCATCTCTTTAGACTCTACTAGAGAACCCAGTATATGATTCCAACAAGAAGGTTATATATAAAGCAGTATTTTAGATATATGCTTTGAAATTGAACAGAAAAATAATAAGACTCTAAGAAAAAAAGTATATAGTCATTTTGTTTTAAAATATGAATAACATTATTTAATATCTAGGATTGTGGAGTGGATTACAGATGATAATGCCTACAAACCTCAACATATTAAATGACATTTAGTAAGGTTTCAAGAAATAATAGCTATTATAATTAGACTTGTTGTCTTAAATTATCCTGGCTGACACAAATCTCTATATTTTTGCCACTTAGGAAGGTCAAAGTAACCTGGAATACTCCTACTTGAAGTGGATGATTGAATTTGAATTTACCTTGAATGGTTAGACATTGTAGGACTACAATGACTGTCATTGTGCAGTAATATTTATCCACTAATTCATATTATGTAAATCTATTTTATAAGCTATATCCCTGTAAATATGTGTGTATACATATATATGTATGTATGTGTGTGTGTGTGTGTATATATATATATATATATATATTTTTTTTTAATTTTTTGGCACTGGGGATTGATTACAGGAGTGTTCTACTTCTGAGATACACCCCCGGCTCTTTTAATTTTCTATTTTGAAACAGAGTCTTGTTAAGTTGCTAAGACTGGCCTTGAGTCTGTGATCCTCCTGTTTCAGCTCCCCAAGTATTGGGGATTATAGGCATGTGCCACCATACCTGGCCTGTTTTATATCTTTAATACACTAGGTGTGGTCAGCGTTTACTAAATTTTGGTGGCTGGTGTTGATTGCATTTTGGAAAATATTTTGCACATGGTTGAAATCATAGTATTGAAATATAAGTGAATTTGATGTTTTCACTTGATACACAGAGGATCTTCTTGTACATGATGGTTTAATAGATGATATAACATACTTATTTAGTATATGATATAACTGAGGTTCAGAGGAATAAAATGGTTTCATAAAATGGCTAGCCCTATAACTGGAACCTAGTACTTTTGACTGGTCCCAGGGATTATTAGTTTTCTTTAAAAATTTTATTGACTTGAGGACTCTATTACACATCTATTTAAAATGTGGCCAGTGCAAAAATTGTTAAAACTGGATGTTATTTTCAAAAGGCAAATCGTATGCATACTCATTTTATTTGAGGCACTTTAATGTTTATGGTTATTAAAAATAAACTTTAGTCTCTGCAAATTCATAACAAAATGGGGTTTAATGCTTAATTATTAAGATTTTTTTTCACAGCTCAGATGCTATTACTTGTCTTATTCATGACTTACTTGTGTCATTTCAGCTTACATTTGAAGTCACTCTTGGTTACTCTATACTTAGAGGATGCTAAATGTCTCAAGGGTGTCATTCAAGTATGGTTCTACCATTATATCTGGAGGTAACCCCAAACCAGTATGGAAATTGCCATGACAATATGCCCCTCCTACTATTTCCCTGGGATAAATAGTGAACTTCACTTAACATTGCTGCCTGCTTACTGCCTAAAATGAATTAATGAAAACCTTCTATCTCGAGAGCTGAAAAACATAGAAAAAATACTGAAGTAGTCAGCTACTGAAAACAGAGATCCATGGTGAGATTTTACTACAGGTTATGCAATCATTTTTGGCTTCAGTTATATCAGCTACTTTCAAATGGACATAATATACAAAAGATTGGGTTGAATAAGCAGGAAATATAAATCAGTATACCTGGCTATTTACACTGTTTGAATGGAGCTGTGATAAATGTGCCGAGTGGTGCTATGAAAAACTGAACTATTGAAATCATATAAATGATTTAAGTTGGATTAATATCCTGGAGCTATTTTTCAGTTACATATTAGGAACATGAATTACTTGGTCCATCATAATGATCTACAAGATTATCAGCAACTATGACCATATAGTGCGAAAATTTCTTAGATGGTAGAAAATGAGAAAATTGTTTTAGTCCCATTAAATTTATGTCAATAACTTTTGAGTATTTATGCATTTTGTAGAGGAGGTTTGTGTTATTTTATATTAGTTGTGTTCTTTAGAATGTGTTTTCAGTGCCATGTAAGTTTCATATGGCACATTGCATTCTGTAATAATGCATCTTTCCATTTCAGGACAAAGAAATCTGCACAAAACCCCATAAATCATATAATAAACTGTTATAAGTGGTTTCACAGTGGCTTAGGCATTATTCAAAACATTAAATGTTATTTTCGAGGCCCTTCAAGACCTGCCCTCCTCCAGAAAAAGGCATTGTACACTGTCAACAACAGATCGACTATTAATTCCTTTAATATAATCTTTGTAATACTCTAATAAGGTAGCATTATGCCTATTTTACAGAAAAAGGAAATTGAAGATGAGAAAGGTTAAGCAAATTCTACAAAATCACATGCTTTATAAGAAGTGTGAGCAAGAACCAGTCCAGGCTGATCTGATTCTAAAACCTGTTCTTAATCACTGAACCACATTGTCTGTGCTACAAGTGTCAATGATTAACTCCTGTTGCATTTCAAAATCCTCCTCTCATTGGCTACCTTTCTCCTCAGTTCAAATGGGCACTTTGGGTAAATTCTAATTCTTTATTTAGTTTCTTGAACTAGCAATCTAATTTTTACCTTTGAACTTCACTCTGGTCTTGTTGCCCTTAAAAACTCATGAACTCAGTTGGCAGTACCTTTTGCTCATGGGGTAAGTTGTTATTGTTGGATGTGGGACTGATATTGATCACTCACCTATTCTATTTATACTTGGTGAGTCGGCATGATTAAGTAGCAAGAGAATAGATATTAGAGTAAGGGTCAATAGTTCCCAATCCTGGATCCAGAATTTGCAGCATCATTGCAGCTTGCAGGAAAGCTGTAGAGTTTTTTTCTGAGCCTTCCTTTCTCATATTCTAGGATTCACAAAGATTTAGTAAAGGAATATACAACAACATAATCAAGAAAGTTATTTTTTTTTCTATGTAATTGGCTTTAGCAATTCTATGTCAATTCTTATTGTTGAATAATATACCTCCTTCATTATTTAATTTTTTATATTAATTCTATCTTTAGATGCATAATCTAGGTTTGAACAAGGGAACTTTTGGGAAATTTTGAAGATGTTAGAAATACAAGTTACCACTAAAATCATGTCTGGTTTGGCAGATAAATTTTTCTGTTCAGAGAAAATTGAAATACACTCTTTCATTTCCATCCTTTTACAAGTTAGACAATGCCATCCAACTATGTTTGGCTAGTGGTCTGAGAGGGAAAGGAATTTGGGTCTCTCCCAGACAAAATGCATTTATGAGCAATTGTGTGGCCCTTCAACTCTCTCTGTCTCTGATGCAGTAAGTTGAATATAAATGTTCCTGTTAACACCGTAACAAGACATAAGTAGACTGAATCCATGGGACATCAATCAAAAGCTATCAGACCCACAGAGGGTCTTGCATGAGCAATTACTGTACCTTCATGAATTATGTTGTGATTTGTTGGGGTGTATGTTTATTATTGTGTCATAGATTAACCTAAGGTGACTATTTTATGTAGCCTTTGGAAAAGTCAGTCTTTTACATGGTTAGGATATTAGGAACTACAAAATATTAAGAAGAGTTACAACCAGTTACCTAAATAATTTAAGTAGACATCTAATTTGGAAAGTGTTGTTACAAATAATTAGTTCGATGGTTCCATTTTAGAGAGAAATAGATTGTTTACAAATTTTCAAAGCAAATGTTTTGTTACACTTAGCATTTTCTTGTAGAATTAGAGTTATACTCAGACTAGCCTATGCTCAATATAAAATTCTTTAATATGAACAACAATAAATAAAACAAACAGAAATACAAGTAATCATGTCATACTAGGTTAAGTTAATACTGGAATTATTTCTGTTATATTGTCAAAAATAAATATTTTAAACAGAAATAGAAACTCTGTAGTAGGACTGTTTATTACATAGAAAATTGTTTATAAAAACAATTGAATTTGTAAAAAATAACTATTTATGAAAATTATTTCACTTACCATAATGGCAAAATCAGATCAACAAACCTACAATTCAATCAACCTCATGGTTATTGTTCTATAACTGCTTAGAGTCAGTACATGGCTACTGAGTCAGTAGGCCAGTGGTGAACTAGGATGCCTTTATTTCTATGCCTGTCACTCACATCTGTACCAAAATATTTGTATTTGTTAGTGTGGAGACACAGATGTGAATTAAAGTTTGTATTTCACTTTCCGGATGAACATTTAAAATACATATGGGATTCTTATAGATTATGTTAAATTTATGAAGTTTTTGTTTTAATGGAAAAGTCAAAAAATATTCTCACACTATTTTTTATTATGAATTCTATGCCTTGGTATTTTGTTGGTGGTGATATGATAAATGTGCAGGATAGTGGCGAGAATGGAGTATGCCAGAGTGACTGTTGAACTGGAAGTCTGGAGTTTTGTGGTTTCTCCTGGCTCTGTTACAAATGCATTTACTACCTGAGTGGCCCTGGTTTGGTCACAGAACTATTCTGTGCTTTATTGTCCTTACTAGTAGAATGAAGATACTAAAATCTTTAATACTTTAACTTCAAGGGTTGGTATAAGGACCCGATTACTTAAAGCATGTCAAGGTGACTTAGTGGCATGTGAACGTTATATTTATATTTACTTAAACTTGTGGGTGTAAACAAATGCTCATTTATTTGGCCAGGGTGATTCTTTCAGTTCTCTGTCTTCTAATTCAGAACACTAAATCTGTTCCCCAGCCTCCTCTTGAAGACATTTCCTGACCTTTGCCCGATGCACAAATCTTGTCCAAATGCTCCTTATCTATGTTACAGAAAAGCCTCTGCATAGGGGCATTACAGCATTTACCACATTAACCTGGTAGGATGTGTCTCAGCCGGTCTTCTCCACTAGACAGAAAACTCCCCAAGAGCACTGGCAATGCAGTCTTTATTTTTGTATCTACTATTCTCAACACAACACCTGGCACATTGTAGATGCTCCAGGATGCTTACCAAACTGATCATAAAGCTTGGAGACACTATGATGACTACTATATTTTAAAACAAATATTCCCATTTAAAAATAATATTCCACTTGGCTCGTTGACAATATATAATAAATATGACTTTGCAATTCTGAATTGGAAACCTTTTAATTTCTTAATTAGCTTCATACAATTTATGTTAATCTAGAAGAAAGCAATAAGAGAGTAATTATTTTTTCTGCTTCTAATATTACCAGGAATATTTTTTGCAAAACTTGAAAATTCTTTGCAACTTTTTCCTTTTAAAGTTCTACTAAGCAGTTTATGGAATGGCACCCTGCCAAATGGTGATCCATTTTCTCAAAAACATCGTTTGAGACCGTGCCAACCAGGCACACAGAGCTTATCTACTGCATCATAGTACAGTCACATAATTCGTGCAAAATTATGTTTGACATTAAATTATGAACCCTTAGCGTAATAATAAAAAAATAAATAACCCTAAAAGCAAATTAAAAATATGTTTTCACTGGAGCAGGTTATTAGTGCACTGGAAACTTGATCTGTAGTAGTCAATCCATGGGCATGCTTCCATTTCTGGAGGGGTTTGAAATTTCTCTCTCTGCAGAGAAA
Source organism: Graphiurus murinus (assembly GCA_004027655.1). Taxonomy (NCBI): domain Eukaryota; kingdom Metazoa; phylum Chordata; class Mammalia; order Rodentia; family Gliridae; genus Graphiurus; species Graphiurus murinus. The sequence continues at coordinate 32,707 of PVLC010005230.1, forward strand.
AATCCCTAATTCATGAAAGGAAAATTAGCTAATAAAATAATTTTTTCCTCCTGAACTGCTCTGTTGATGAAAACATGTCCACTGCAATCATAGAAATGAGGGACTTTTCAAATAAAGTAGTTCATGTTGCCATAAACAGAAGGATGGTAAGGCCCTTGCTGTTCTTTGCCAAAGGAAAGAGTAGCCAGCTGTGTCCGGCTCGCGCTCTCGCTCTCTCTCTCTCTCTCTCTCTCTCTCTCTCTCTCTCTCTCTCTCTCTTTTTCCTACTGCAATATTCATATAAATAACCCATTCTTGAGACTGGTACAGCCCAAAGAAAGCCCATCAAAGAGAATCTGAGCTCCCTCGGAGTCTGTGCATTCTGAAGCCTCAGTTATTGGTATAAAACCAAACAAAACACAACCATAAAATAATGAGAAAATATTTCTACTGGATTCCACTGAGCATTTTATCCTTTGTAACTGTTTTTATGTCTCAAGTGATTTTCTAAGTTATTGACAGATCTGCAAATTATAGGCTTAGATTTTGATAGGATCTAAATGGTCAGTCTGAAGGTTTGATATATAAATCCAGGAATTTATGTTCTCGTTAAAGCACATTAACTGACTGCAGTCCTGGCTGCCCTTAAAATGAGATTAAATTATCATGTAGGTATCTCTCATGATAAACCACAATAATAATATTTATTTATAGGGTTTAATTTTAATTGGCTTTCATATAAGCATAATATTTGTTCTTTCTTATTTGTAATTAAAATTTAGCATTTTCTTCTAGTGAAAATATATTTTGGCATCTGTATAAATGTTTATGAAAGATAACTTGTAATCTTCTATAAAAGCATCAAAAGTGGGTATGCTTTCTTTAAAACAAAATGAGAAATAAAGCTCAGGAATCAGACAGACTACATCTGTGGAGAAAGAGTACATTTTACCCAGGATAACATTTCCAAATAATTGCCAGGTAACCTGCAAAATTGTATCGCATTGTGCTGCCAAGTTCATTTTAGCATAGGGAATTAATTTTCCAACGTGTTTTTGGAAGTAAGAGGTGAATTAATTATTGCAGGCACTGTGATATCTTTGGAAGTCTGAAGTTAGACAGTGATTCAGATGAACATAGAACCAGTAATATAATTGGACTTTGTTCCTTTATCTTTCAAGGGCTCTTTTACATGACAACACAATATACACACTGCTCCAAGGGATACCTTTGGCACTTCTACAATTCTAATTTCTTTCTACACTCCCTTTCATTGTGGATTCTTGGAACCAAATCTGGATAAAGGGGGATGGAACAGAGCTCAGTGTCCATCATCATTCCTCAAGCAAGCCTGAGGTCTCTTGTTAGTGCAAGGAACATTTGCAAAAGTTTTCCAGAGAGAGACATTGCATGTCTTAGCTAGGAATGCAAACCTTTGCTATGGATTTCAAAGGTGACCCGTGACTCAGAAGGATCTGAAGGTGAAGGGCACTCGAGGGCACTATCTCCTGCACAATCTCCTGCAGGAATCGCATATTTAGACCTGTGTTGTGCAACAGCATTAGACCAGGAGCGAGAGACAGATCAGGTAGGTTCAACCTTCCCCAACAGACAAGCTTGGCATGCTCTCAGGTAATACATGTTTGCCCTTGATATCAGAGAATGAAGAGACTAAACCAGTGAAAGTAAGTCCCAGGCCTCTAGAGAAGGAGTAAAATGACAGGAGCTGGTAGAGCAACAGAATGTGTTTCTGCAGGCAGTAGCCTTCCTGCAGTTTTCCTTCCTCTCAGTTTTCTGGTGTGTGTGTGTGTGTGTGTGTGTGTATAATTTCCTTTTTCTTTTATTTGTTTCATTTTTCAGAATAAAACTAGACCAGTAAGCATATTATATTAAAGTTTATCTGACAATATTTTTAAGAGGTTCATATTACATCAGAATATATTTTTTCTTCTTTCCACACTAATGGGTATATTAGAAACTTTAGCTGTTAAGGCAGAGATCAGTTCTTTTTTTAAGTAGTAGCTTAAATAGTGCAGATGGTTTTTCTGGGGTGACAGGCTTGCTTAGCTCCAAGTCTATTCCGTTAAAGGCTCCTTAGTCAGGAGTTAGCTGCGCATAGATTTGGCCTTTGAGTTCCAGATTGAACATCTCTCCTTTGGCCGAATTTTATTACCATGTAATAAAATAAAATCCGAGGTACTTAAACTCTTTTTAATGAGGACTACCAAAATATTTTTATGCTGTAGCTCTCTCCTTGTCCTTTCCATATTTTAAGGAGTTTTCGAGAGACAGAGAAGAGGAACATTTCAACCATGTCTATATAACATTGATATAACGATGGGGGCATAAATAATTTAGATAAGCAGTATTTTGTTTGTCTGGATATGAAAGGAAATTACCAGTGTTTTCTTTTTCTTTTCTGCCCCCCCTTATTCCCCCTGCTGAATTGATCAGATTAACCAGGCATTTGCCTCAGAATTAAGGCAGTTACAGCTGGTTTCATAAAGAAAACAAAATAATTTACACTCCATTTCTTTCAGTTACCCTTTTATTTTCTTCTAGCTTGACTATTTGCTTATTTTGACCTTGCATATGGACCCCAATATTCCCTTAAAGAAAGCAGCAGGCAAACAACAAACCCAAAATTGCCAATTCTGGTATTTTTTGAAGATTGTTTTCTTAAACTCAGTAATTGACATTTTTAAGTAGAAGACTAAATTTATGGCTCAAACACAAGGTTTGGATCCTTTCTTTGCTGAGAGAGTAACTAAACTATTTAATATATGTACACAGAGCCATATATGTTCATTTAAAGGGGACTGTAAGCAGCAAATTTGGTTTTGTTTATTTTTTAAATATCATATTGACTATTTGACTACATGGTTATTCTGCTCTTGGCTTCCTCTCCACTATAAAAATGAGATAGACAACTAGAGCAACACCATGGCTAAATCAGGGTAAAATGACTTTAACTGAGTTATTGAATTGAAATGAAATTTTTTTAATGACTCACTCTTGACTTTTTCAATGAGAAGCAATATGGTCTCCTCTTCAGGCATTCTGCATGTAGTTATTTCGAAGTTGCACTAATTTTGTATCAGATAAAGAAAATTACACATATCTTCCCAAACCAACACAGCCGAGCGCACTGGCTATGCCTCTTGCTAGCATATGGTATTCATCATTAGCAGTAGCGGCAGCAGCCACCTCTTTTAGTTGACTGGTGGAAAATAGAGCTCCAACTTGAATCTCTGTCTGCTCGCCATAGCTTTTTCCAGTTAAATTGGTACCACAATCTGTATGGTTTCATCACTCCATTGGCAGTTTAATATAAACATCTGTTTCCAGTCTTTTATATCCTATCTGAGATTTATTCAGTCCCTCTGAGTTATCTGTCCTTTTCTCCTTCCCCCTTTCTTTCCCCTGACTTTGAAACAATGTCTTATTTTCTAATACTTCCTTGATACTTTCCTCATGTGTGTTCATCATTAAATGTATTTAATTATCTTCTGTTTTTCTTCCGGAGCCTGGGCTGTTTGTTTATAATCTCGTCTACCCTTATGCATTATTTAGCTCATTACCCTCACAGTTCAACTTTCCTCAGAGAGGAAAGAGCACGGTTCCAGGTTCCAATGATGAAGGTGATTATTTCATTGTGATTGGCATCATGATCAAACTGTGCAGAATTTTACTCAAGTTCAATGATTTTTCTATTCTCCACCCATATTTTAGATTTATCACTGTAACATGTAAGCATTTGAAGATTCTGGTGCCAGGGCTTCATATTATTCCGCTTTCTCTTCCATTAAATGTGTCATGTTGAAAAGCAAGGATATTTCTTGCGAGGTAATAATCTATGGGAGAAGCAGAGACCCCCCAAATCAAAGACAGAAGAGTCTTTTAATTCAACGATTGGTTAAATGTCAGGAAATGTCCAGCCCAGAGGTCATTATTATTAAGTCAAATAGAAAGCTTTTATTTTCCTATCTTCCTTTTATTTGGGGAGCCAGTCATAAAGATTGATGCTGTGTAAGTCATCAACCACTGGGAAATGGTAGAATTCTGTAAACAATTGGCAAGCAGAACTTTGTTCTTATTGTCCCATTAAGCTTAATATGAGGTGTTAAATTTAATGAAATGTGGTGAGTGAAGTGTTATTTTCCTATTGGTTACTGTAACAGTCATTAACAAGTGGGACACGACTAGTACTGAAAATAGAATCCCGTATCCATGACAACACTGAGTTCAGCTTTTCCATTTTCAGCAAATGGGACAGCAATTACTTAATATTTTCTTGATTTATTAATTTCCTTATAAGTGAGAGTAACAAGAAGACTCGAACTGGACATTTAATAATCTAAATTAGCTAAAATTTCTAGCTACACCATTTATGTAATCATTTGGTCACCCATGCATTCCTATAAACATTTGCTGAGGTTCTACTACATGGTAAGCATTTAGCATAGAAAGATGAGCAAGACCCCGTTCCTGCCTACAAGCTGTTCATGATCTAATTGGCGTTGTGGTTTTCAAAGTGAGGTCTCCAGACAAGCAGCACGGGCATCATAAGGAACCTGTGAGAAATGCAGATGTTCTGGGCTAATCCCAGGCCCTCTCAATCAGCCAGTGGGGTGAGGCCCATGAATCTGCATCCTAAGATATCCCTGAGGTCACTGTGGGGTTCTCTGAAGTCCACAAACCATGAGTGGAATGCAGAAATCACTTTCCAACCAATAAATTGCTTTACATCCAAAATTTGACTAAAAAAAATAAGAGAGTACCTTCATTTAAGAGAGTTGTAATTATGTAGAACTTTAGAGGTTCCATAAGTATATATTCTTTAAGTTGTGGAGAGCCTCACTAAGTAGGTGAGGCTGGCCTCGAACCCGGATCCTCCGGTCTCAGCCTCCCAAGTACTAGGATTAAACGCATGCCACCATGCCCGGCTTATATTCTTTAAGTTCATGGCCATGAAATGTTTGCCATGGACTAACCACACTTCATTTATGAAACATTTAATGGAAATTAAAATTTTCTTACACAAATCTTACAGATTTCAAGGGTCTTGCTACATCTCTTTGGTGAACCCATTATTTCATGAATATTAAATGGCCACCCTAAACATGAAAGTATATTATAAATTATAACCATGAATTATGCACTATAAGATGCTTAAAGAAATAATCTCTATCTTACTTTATTTTAAAATCTTGCATCTACCAAAATGCTAAGCAAATAAACTTTCACTAAATGTCCAGTTCAATCATGGATCGAAACCTTCAAAAAAAATCACTTTATCCTCCCATGCATTTCTTCTTTTACAAAATGAAGGTGGAACTAGGAGTTGGGGAGTAGAATGGTCTCTCGGCTCTCTCCCAACCTCAACGTTTTATTATACATCTTTGCAAATATGTGTTTATTAATAAAATTTTTCTCTCTCAAATATATGCATACACACATATATGTATACATATGCCAATTTTACTGTATGGAAATCTTTGTTGTCCTTATTGCTTATTTAAATCTTTATTCTTTGTACAATTACATCTCAGTTTTTCAGTATGTCCGTGGCCTTGAATCTTCTCCCACACAGAATTGCATGTGTGCTCTTCCCAACCATCAATCTATACCCAGAACTGCCTTTTCTTGAACATGCCACAGGATATTTCACCCTTTTAGGAGTCCATCTGTCCTGTAAAGCATTCCAGCAACAATAAGCAACAACCACTCTGTGGAGTTGGACAGTTATCCTCCCCATCTCTCATCCTGTTGCTCTTGAGAGTGTTACTTAGGATGAATACTTTTGTTCTCTACTTTTAAGTTAGAACTGAGGACATGCTTTATAAACTCAGAAAAAATGTTTTACACAAAAACATTGTTAGGTAGAACAATTTATAGCAGCATGACACAAATACAAAGAGGGAGTTGCATTGCAGGTGGGGGACCGAGGGGCTCAGCGGTGCAGGACAATGTCATGCTGTTTGTGGCTCTGATGTGAAACCTGTGGGACCAGTTCCCTTACCATCTGTTGTAGTTGAAAGCTGCAGCTCTGCAATCATTAACCATTTCAAGATGAAGATGACCTTATAGGTCTTGTAGCACAGGAGGAGTAAACATTGTTCAGGCAATCAGTCCTGGGTTCAGGTTCCTTTTACTACTGTTTTGTTGCTGTGTGATCTTAGATGAATAAAATGACTCCTCTGAATCTATTTTCTTAAACATCAAGTTATGAAAATAGTCCTCATAGTTGAATATTGATCTGGAGGTTAAGGGACATAATGCATATTTGGAACAGACTGTCATAGGGCTTGACACAAGTCAGATCAACATATCCTGCAGCCCAAGCTCTGTCAAGAAAAGGAACACACACACACACACACACACACACACACACACACACACACACACTTTTCATACTTTTTTCTCTCCATTTGACTTTTACTCCAATTTTAAGGAATGAACTCATTCTTTCCCCTAGCCTCCACTCCTACATTTTCACACTAAATGAATAACATTTCTACACAGATATTATCCCACATCATAAACTCCCCTCTCTCACTCTCATGTTCAACCAAGCACTAAGAGCAGGTGGCTTCCTTATACCTGATTCCTTCATAAGAACTCGAAATACCTAGTATGGATCATAGCATTCTCTCTGAATCTGCCTCCTAGTTCTGTTTAGGCCTGATACCAGGAAGCCAATTTAAAATTAAATAGATGTGAGCATGATACGCTTCTGTTTCAGATTGTTCAATGGTATAACATTTTTGGATAAAATTCAAACTTTTGTGTACAGGACACAAAACTCTCTCTATTTTCAAGGATAACTGTCCTTCCCCATATACCTTGACTTCTCTTCTCACTACTACACATTTTCTCCAATCATCCCAAATAAATTCCCTTTAAATTTTTTTTCCTGAATTTGGATTCTACTAAAAGCAGAGCCTAAATCAAGGACTTGGTGGCAGGGAGTATATTTGGGTGGTTACAAAAGAGAAATGGGATTAGACACCTAGGGTGTGCTTTTGTTAGGATACATTATTGAAGTTCCTATAATAGACAAAAGGGCTTCATTTCTTTAGGCCTTTGAGAAGCCTATAATACTTCCAGAATTGTTGGAAGGACTAGGGGCTGAGTCATTTATCCACAATCTCCTGTGCCTCACTGTTTGAAGGATGCATTTGGATGTGATGTCCCCACACTTCCAGGCTGCACTTGTGTAGGGCCTAACTCGGATTCTAGAACTTCAGAAGGATCCCCAAAGTGAGAAATTCTTGAAGTAGTTGCTAACTCTGAGCTCTTGGCAAAATCACAAGGAAGCATGCCACTGGGCGTCAATGAGTTGACATCACTGTGCTATGCTGCTGTTCATTTGCGTGAATTAATTCCATGTGCCTAAAATGTCTCCATTTCCTCTTTTTGGTCCAAGGTCATAGGTTTAATGAATATGAATCCCTCTGCTTCCAAATTTTTCCTGATCATTAACACTATCTGAAAGCCTTTTTGAAGTTTATTATTTATTTTTGCTGCACCATCACATATCACAATAAATGGCACTTACTGACTTATTTCTGTCCTGACTGTAAAAGTGCCTGAGGGTAAGAAATGCTTGTGTTTACTTAGATTTGCCTAGTACAAGGCCTGGGTATCCTAGAACTTGAGTCAATGTTTGATACATAAATGAGGACGTAAATGAATAAAAGAAAGCTCCCAGATCAGTTGATTTAAAACATAATTTTTAGTCGGGTGTAGTGGAACACATCTGTAATCCCAGTACTTGAGAGGCTGAGACTGGGAATCTCAGGTTCTAGGCCAGTGCACGGAACTTAACAAGACTCTATTTCAAAATGAAAAAACAAAAGAGTGCCAGAGGTGTAGGTCAGCAGTCTACCACCCATAGATTCAGCGCCAAGTACCATAACACACAGGCAAAAAAAAAAAAAAAAAAAAAAAAAATCATTGTTTTTTTATTACGTAATTTCTCTGTTCAAAAACAATCACTAACTCTACTCTTCTAATACAGTATGGCTAAATTTCTTTAATTTGGCTCCCATGATGTCTATACTGTAACTCTTACTGGTATTCTAACCTGGTTGTCCTTTGCTGTCACTGACTGACCTTTCATGCCTACTACACCACTCATTGTCTAATTTAGATGGTTTTCTAGATCTCCATTTTCATGCCTTTGGCCACAGTATTCAGTACTTTGAAGATGCATATCAGATTTGTATATATATAGTTTAAGTCCTTTTTTCTATGAAAGAAAGAGAGAGAGAGAGAGAGAGAGAGAGAGAGAGAGAGAGAGAGAGAGAAAGAGAGAGAGAGAGAGAGAGAGAGGAGCAACCCAAACTTCTTTGGCAATGACCCTTTACTCTCCTTTGAGTTCCTGCATTTATCTACTTATTTTTATTCAAGGATTACTAATGACATCGCCACGAGTTTATCATTTGCATGTGTTGTATCTCTTTAATTGGATTCTGTTGCATGAGGCCAGGTTCCTTGCTTTATACATACTTTGGGATGACACTTTAATTCTTGGTATGTAATTTAGTGTCCTCAGTGGACCCTTGCATAGATTGCCAACTCAATGGCATTTCTTTAGGGACAGAATATTTTTATGTATGCATGTATGTATGTATGTATGTATGTATGTATGTATCTATCTATCTATCTACCTACTTACTTATTGGTACTAGGGATTGAACCCAGGGGCATTCTACCTCTGAGCTAATTAATTAATACTGATGATTGAACCTGGGTGAATTCTGCCTCTGAGCTATACCCCCAGCCTTATTTTTATTTTGAAATAGGGTCTTTTTAGGTTGATGAGAGTCCCACTACTTTCAGAAGCTATGCGTGAACCTGTGATCCTCCTGACTCAGTCTTCCAAGTGCTGGGATTACAGGTATGAACTACCACACCCAGCTTTATTTTTTATTTTGAAAAAGGGTCTCACTAAATTGATGAGTATCTTGCTAAGTTGCTGATGTTGGTCTTAAAACTGTGATCCTCCTGCTTCAGCCTCCCAAGTACTGGAATTACAGGTGCATGCAACCATACCTGCCATCCACACTTGTGACTCATTGTAGAGTAATTAAGGACAAGGACATTAGCTTGACTGGAAAGTGGCAGAGGAGATAGAGATTTGTTTAAAACATTAGCAATGGAAGAGAATTACTTATGTGTTCAAAAAAGAGAGCTCATAAAGAGGGACTAACAAAGTAATTGAAGAGTATCTTCTAGAACAATAGAACTTTGCTGAATAGAAAAATAACTAGAGAATATAACTTCATTTTTTAAAATAAGTAAAACCATACTGTGTGTATGGTTGTGGTGGGGCACCATATGGTGTGGTGTTGCATACTTGTAATCCCAGTATTGGGAGGCTGAGACAGGAGGATCACAGGTTAACAGCCAGCCTCAGCAACTTAATGAGGCCCTCTGCAACTTAGTGAGACCCTGTTACAGAAAGTGTGTGTGTGTGTGTGTGTGTGTGTGTGTGTGTGTGTGTGTGTAATAGGTCTGTAGGTTTAGCTCAGAGGTAGAATGCCCCTGGGTTCAATCCCCAGTACCACAAACAAAAAAACAAACAAACAACAACAAAAGAACTGGTATTCCCATTCTGAATTTCATTTGCTTAGAACATTTGTTTGGTTTTATGTGTTAATGAGCAAAAGTCAGATTTTGCTAAATGATCATAAAATATAGCTATATCAATTATAGCTATCATGTCCAATAAGTTAGTAATAAGAGAGATGGCTTTTAAATTTCAGAAAAATTAAAAAACAACTGGAAAAATTTAAACCCTTATATTTTGTGGAGGAGAGCTGGAAGATTGGCAGTTAGTAATGGGCGCTAACTTTTTAAAACTGCTACTGTGTATTATTTAATCAAAAATATTAAAATATTGAAAAATATTTTCCTTTATTTTCAGCCTTTCAAGACGTGAAGCATCAATATGGAGCATGATAATATTGGCACTTTAACTTTTTGCTCTGTGTGAGTATCATTTAATATTGGACCAATTATAAAATATGGAAATTAGACATTGGTTCAATCAATCAATAAAGCTGAACTAAGAGACTACATTGAAAGATAAGAAAATCATTTGTTAATATTTAGTGAATTGAACTGATAGACTTCTGTTTAAATCATATTTATAAATTTTAATTTATAATAGATTTCAGACTTTCCAGCACAATATGGCTTTATGGTTAATTCTGTGGGTTTACTTTTTTAAAAGATACGATAAACTTAAGCGGGAGATTTTGTTTTTGTTGTGTTAGAAATGGAAAAAGGAGCGATTTAAAAAGTCTTCCCCTTCCCCCACTTGGCTACCTTCCATTTAATTCTTCCAACATTAATACAATGTTACTGACTATGTTATGTTGTTACTAGGTTGTGTCAAATCAAGAGAATAATTGGACATTAAGATTCATCTCGGAATACGTTAATTAGATGATTTCTTTATTTCTGTCTTAAGTTACTAATGATTTCCTCTCCATAACTAGGGAAACTCTGTAAGAACTCATTATCCTTTTGGGAATCTATAGCTACTTTAAAATAATTTTTTTGGTGGTCTTGGTTGTGCTGGTAACAGTAGACTCTGTATTAGGTTCCAAAAATTAAAATTTCAAAAAGAAAGGATACTACTTAGATTTAAAATGTTGCCCTTCAGGGGGGCTATTTCTTTCCAAATGAGATATGTTCCACAACAATGGTACCTATGGAGAGACATGAAGACTCTGTGAATACTAATGTGCTCATCAGGATGATTGTTGAGAAGTCACATTCACTCTAAGTGCTGAGATTCTACAAATATTTCTCTACACACCAACCACATGGCCGTAATTCTCTGCAGCTCAGAGGTTATGTGCCTTGCCATCCTGGGTACTCATTGTGAGCAGATTCTGTGTTACTTATCTCTGTGTTCCCAGTGCACTATCCAGATTATAGATGGCAGATTATAGATGGCACAGAATTAATTTCTGTTGTTAGCTAATTAATAAATGCAACCTCTCTGAGTTAAAGAATATTATTCCAGAAATTATTTGAAGACCTTGCCTGATGTAACATTCTATGACCTTTAAGCAGGCACCATTTTAGATAAAGAATATTTTTCAAAAAATGTTTCACATAATGTCTCATATTGCTATCATTTGATGACATTTTTACAAATAAAATTTAATTTTAAAAGAGAAAATTAATCAGAGGCTTTCTATCCTTTTTGGCATCAATACACACAGGTAAAAATTCATCACAGGGAACAAGAATGGAGATGATAAGCTGAAGAAGGTACCGACATGGAGTTCCGAACTGATAGCCTAAGAGAGGAATTCCAAAGAAAAACTCAGTCTTATTCACTAGTAATATCAGCCTGGGTGAGTCAGTCTTTGTGTCACTATTCTTTCCTGCCACCTTTGGCCTATGTGCTTTGAAGTCATCTTCTACTTGACAGAATTAATGGTATTACAAGATCTTTAGTATAAACTGATTTTTTTATATTAAGTCATCAATCGAATAAAACATTATTGTATTGGAGCTACCCCTGTGTTCCAAGCTATTTGGAGAAAGCCAAATATTAACCTCAGGGGTATACCGTCCAGTGAGAGAAACATCCAACAATAAGAATGATGGTTATACCAGCTAGAGGACCACCGAGAGGAAGAAAAGAAGAACTCCTCTGGAGATGAGATTCCCATGGAATTATGTAGAGACAGGTGTCCTTTGAAATGCTACAGGGCTCAAAAATAGAAGGAAGCAAATACTGGCTATACTTCATAGTTCTTTTGTTTGCAAATAATATACCCTGACATTTATCCATAAGTTTGAATTTTCCATACACAAACTTTGTCCCCATGTAAGGAGTTTTGCCAACAAGCTAAAATCAAATGATTCTTTTAAAAAATTTGTGATGATGGTTTTTTTCACTGCTTCCCCTTATTGACTGCTGCCCACATAGAATTCTGTGTGTTCCTGAAAGCTGCACAATACACCCTCAATTTTCTTATAACCATCAGAGGAAAAGGAAAAGACAGGAGTATGGATTTCTTTCAGTACCTACCTTGAATTGACAAGCAGGGTTACTCCTTGGCAAGAAGATACAGTTGTGTGTGTGTGTGTGTGTGTGTGTGTGTGTGTGTTGGTTACAATTTTATTTGCGTTATAATAATTTGTTAGCAAATAGAAAGAATTCTTAGTATAGTAGTCCAGCTCTTAATAGCAGTTTCCCTTTCCACAATTTCATACCCACGGTCAACCACAGTTTGAAAATATTAAATAAAAATAATGAGAAATAAACAATTTATAAGTTTTAAATAACTCCTATTGTAGTATGTTGTTATAATTGTCCTGTTTTTTTTTTTATTGGTTATTGTCAACCTCTTATTGTACCCAATTTGTGACTTGAACTTTATCACAGATATGTATTATGGGGAAAGCAAAATATTTATAAAGTTAGGTACTATACTTGGTGGTTTTAGGCATCTGAAGAGAAAAGGCTTGGAACAAATCTCCTTTGGATAAGGAGGGAAGACTGTAATTTGACTCTCATCTTTCTCCACTATGTTATTTTACCTATTTAATTTGGATAATGACAATGAAATGCGAATATAACTCAAAGTAAGCTAAATTTAGTTACTGAATGAATCCTTTTGACATAGTTATGGATCACGTATTATATTTTAGGCACTATGTAGAGACCTGGGAATTGAGATAAGGACCAAAAAAACTCAGTTCCTGCTCTAAGAATGGGTTTGAAGGCCTGTGAGGGAAGGAATACGTTAATCAAGTACTTATACAATAACTTACAATGACATATTTAGATAGTATTAAGAATAGCCCTAGAGCCACAAAATGCAATTGAATGGTGTGTGTGTGTGTGTGTACACAACTCATGCATGCGCATGCTACCCATGATCATCCTTCTGACTAATTTCCTCATGTCCACTGTTGGCAAAGCCAAGGGCATTGCCATGGAGTCCTTCCCAGATGTAAAGATGATCTAGAGAAGGAAGCAATGCCAAGTTAGACTAAGGCAATGGCAGTGACTATGACAGGGGACGATGACTCAATTACTACTTCAAAATGGATGTAAAGGAATGTAAACATTAATATTATCAGATTCCAGTAGTGTGTCAGATGCTGTTTTAGGTGCTATGGATACAAAATAAATATATTTTTAAAAGTCCTTTTCTTCAAGAAGTTCCCTGTCCTATCTGCTGTGACATTTCCAAGGATAATCAATTAGGCCTCTGTATGAATGAATAGAAATACAGAATGTTCATGGTTTCATATTAACTTAACCATTTGACTTTACTGTATAGTAAATGACTTCTTATTCTTAGGGATAGTTCGTGTGTGTGTGGTGTTGAAGATTGAACCCAGGGGCATTCTACCTCTGAGCTATACTCTCAGCTCTTTTTAATTTTTTGCTTTGAAATAGGGTTTCTCTAGATTGCTAAGAGTCTTGCTATATTGCTGAGGCTGTCCTGTCCTTGAAACAGGATCCTCCTGTTTTAGCCTTCCAAGTACTGGGATTACAGGCATGTACCACCATGCCTGATTTCTTGGAGATTCTTTGAGAATCCACAGAAATATTATGTACTTGAAAATACTTTCAAAATATAAAAACAAATAGGTGGTGTTAATTTTCTTCCTTGAAACTTCAAATTATATCTAGCTTAGGCTAATATTAAAACAGAATTTTGTTTCTTGAGTGCACAGAAATTGGGGAGAACTCCAGAGTGTGCTCATCTGTGACAAAATGATGTCCACTGGGATTTGCTTCTGGTAACAAGAGGGGGACAGACACACATCTGGATGCCAAGTAGTTTCCAGGGCTTCCCCCCACTGTGCCTGTACTCTCTTTCCTCTCACAACTGGAATCAAACTGAAATTAGGACACAAGGATCATTTGGAACAAATTACAGTTGGTGGCATTTCATGTATTTGAATTAAGGGTTTTCTAAGCCTTATTATCTCATTATCACATTTTTTATTTTTTAAACATTTTATGCACAGAAAATTTTCAACTAATCAAAAGTAGAGTGATAATAATAATGATTTATTTTTTCCTATCACCATCCTCAATGATGATGAAGATTTTAGTAAACTGATTTTATCTATTTCCTACTGTTAATTTTTTGCTTTGCTGGAATATTATGAAACAACTTCAGGTAAAGTATCACTTTACTGATTAATGATTTAGCATGTACTTATCTGATAAAGCTTTTACTTTTATTTATTTATTTATTGCGGTACTGGGAATTGAACTCAGGGGCATTTTACCTTTGAGCTATACCCCCAGCCCTATTTTTTATTCTTTATTTTGAAACCGGGTCTCACTAAGTTGCAGAGTGCCTCACTAGGTAGCTGAGGCTAGCCTTGAACCCAGATCCTCTGGTCTCAGCCTCCCAAATGCTAGGATTACAAGCATGTGCCACCACGCCCAGCTTGCTTTTCTTTCTTTATAACCACTTTCAATTTGCCATTGTCATGCCTAACAAAATTAACAAAACTTTTCTTTAGACCCATTATGTTTCAGAGTCCCAACTATCTAGGCTACCTATGAAAACTTCAATTGAGCAACAAAGTACATCTCCTATCTATGGGATTCTGGGACATATTATTAATTAATATCACTTACTACTAGGTTTGTAGTCCAAGTCTCCCACTTATTTCCAAGGTGGCTTTTTTTGTTGCCGTTTTACTTAAATCAGGATTCAAATAAGATCCACATATTGCAGCTAGTTGTCATGTTTTTGGTCTTTCTTGTTCTGTAAAAGACTTACCCTGTCCACCTCCCTTTCATGCTTTTCTTCCTACTCTTCTTCTTCTCATCCATGCTTCCTTTCTTTTTTTTTTATTTTTTATTTTTTATTTTTTGCGGTACTGGGGATTGAACTCAGAGGCATTCTATCTCCGAGCTATACCCCCAGCCCTATTTTTTATTCTTTATTTTGAAACCGAGTCTCACTAAGTTGCGGAGTGCCTCACTAGGTAGCTGAGGCTGGCTGCGAACCCAGATCCTCTGGTCTCAGCCTCCCGAATGCTGGGATTACAAGTGTGCGCCACCATGCCCGGCTCCATGCTTCCTTTCTTTTCATCCAATCAATCTGTTGAGAATAACTGTCCTTTCTTCTGAGAAGGTGGCCCATTCTTTGAGCCAATGGTTAGTTCCTCTACCTCCCATGTATCCTGAAGGTGGGTGATTAGATCTCAGTTTCCTTAATGACTTAGCTAAAGCACTTATGAGAGGGGGCTTGTCACCAGGACTTCACATGCAGGTGCTGATGGAGTGAGGGAAGAGGAAGAGCGAGACAGCAAAAGAGGGAAAGGCCATCTAGGGTTGGGCTCTATTCAGCTGGGACCCCTAAAAAGCTTCCCTCCTTTGCCCACTCCCTCCTGTTTCCTTTTGGATGCTTGTGTGCAGGGAGTTAGAACTGGTCCCCAGAGCTGCAGCTGAAAGCAGAGGTCAGCAGAAGCAAGAAACGTAAGCACCAGAGGCATTCGTTATAATTAGTTTCAGGGTTTTTTTTGTTTTTTTTTTTCAGGCTAGAACATTTCACAGGTGATTTTGTGTATTCTTTCTGTGTGAGACACACAGCAGATGAGTGTCGCATGTTATAGAACTCTGAGCTTGAACAATGGTATCTGCATTCTGAAGTTCCACAACAACTTTTCAACTATAGGTTTGTATTAATTGACAATCAAGCCTATATCTATCATATCATTCAGGTTTGCAACATGGGGACTTTTTTAATTCCAGCATTCTTTCTGTGTTTACTGTTTGGAATTTTCTTGAGAGAGAAAAAAATTACATTAACTATTTAGTTGCCTTAATATATAGTTGATATAAGAAAGACAGGATAAATTATTGTTATTTTTCTTTTACACTTTTATTGTATGTGTGGTATTGGGTTTGAACTGAAGGAAATTCTATTCTTGAGCTATACCCCCAGCCAAATTTTATTTTTTATTTTGAAACAAGTTCTAAGTTGCAGAGACTGGCCTCAAACCTATAATCCTTCTGTCTGAGCCTCCCCAAAACTGGGATTATAGGCTTTTCTTTTCCTTTCCTTCTCCCTCCCTCCCTCCCTCTCTCATTTGTTCCCTCCCTTCTTCCCTCCCTCCCTTCCTCCCTCCCTCCCTCCCTCCCTCTCTTCCTTTCTTCCTTCTTTTGGAGTACTGGGGTTTAAACCCAGAGGCATTCTATCTCTAAGCTGTACTCCCAGCCCTTTTTTATTTTTTACTTTGAAACATGGTCTCACTAAGTTGCTGAGCAACTGGCTAAGTTGCTTAGGCTATCCTCAAATCTGTGATCCTCCTGTCTCAGCCTCCCAAGTACTGGAATTACAAACATGTACCACTGTGCCCGGCTTTCCATACTCTTTCAAATTCAGTTTTCTGAGTAAAGAGTTATTGCCCTGCCAACCTGCTCACCTCCAGTGTAACCTATTGGATCCCATTGCTTACCCTGAACAACAGGGCAGCAAGCACTCCTTACAAAAAGAGCTGGGATAGGGATAATTTTGTTGTTGTCTCATATTAGTAACAAATGATCAAGTACTTATGCTTGGTAAAAAGGAATATAGGTGTAATGAGGTGAATGTCTAATTCAACAGCAGTCAAAAAAGGAGAGAATCAGAAATTAGCTTCTCATCTCAGCACAAGGTGAATCACTGGAGTAAGACAAGTGACCATCTCAGCCTGGTAAAATCACACAGTCGCATGCATAAATTAAGAAGTTTGGAGCCCCAGATTTAAGATAATTAGGTGTGTTTTGGACCTGTTCATTCCCAACATGGAAACCTGGGTCCTTTTCAGTCCTATTTCCCTAAATTGTTGAATTAAAAAAATGTGAAAGACTGAGTATTGGTGCCAACTTAAGTTGCAAGCTGTTATACCTAGGTAGGACAACCAGCTCACTGAAGTTTGTCTGGGACTTTCTGAATTTGGCACTAAAAGTTTCCTGAGAACCCCTTCAATTTCAGGCAAATTAGAATTTTTGGAAACTCTAGACAAAAGGAATATTCTTAGCCAGGCATGGTGGCCCACACCTGTAATCCCAGTACTTGGAAGGCTGAGGCAGAAGGATCACAGATTCAAGGCCGGCCTCAGCAATTTAGCCAGACTCTGTTCCAAAATAAAAAAGGACTAGAGGTGTAGCTTGTAGGCAAAATGCCTCTGGGTTCAATCTCCAATACCGCACACATATGTACACACAAGCACTTGTGTGCCTATACACACATGGAATATTCTTACTTGAGCTTTATACTCAATGTTCAGTTTTACAACTGAGATATATAAATGCAATTGACTTCACCTGGTGGCCTATCCAGTCATTTCCCACTTTCATTTACTTTTGTGACCATGTTTATTAAAAATTATAAAGAAAATACTATGTTTACTACTCAAGGGATGGAGAAAGTGAGGTCCCAAGGCCACATGGAGGTTAAAACATTGTTGTCTACTTCTCTAGAAATCGTATTAAATTATTAAAAGTACAGATTGGAAGTAATGATTCCTGCACAATTGTGCTTGTGTTGGTTACATCTTGTCCGGGACAAAGTAAACTGAAAAATCATATTCTTTTAGTCTTTAAATGGAGTTGACTACTTTGATGAGGATACACCCAGCTGTCATTCCACTTGACATGTCTGCAGAGTCCATGATCCCACAAATATTTTTGAACTATATATTGGTAAATATTTTATTCTATAATATTTTAATCAAATTCAATAGCCTCAATTATTGAGAGTCAATTCTTCTCATTTATGAATTTTTTTTTCACCCTGGAAATACCTATGCATGAGATCAAAGTTTCCTTCTGTGATATTATAACATACCGTATCTGCCATTTTAACATGTACGTTTTTCCTACTCTGATATGGTATAACCAGACATACTATGTTAGTTAGCTTTCTATCATTGTAACAAAATACTTGAGATAAGCAATTTAAAAGGAAAAAAGGTCCCTTTTGGCTCATGGGCTCAGAGGTTTTAGTTCACAGTCACTTGGCTCACTGTCTTTGGGCCTATGGCAAGGCAGTGCATCAGAGTGGGAGTCCATGGTAGAGGAAGCTGCTCTCCTCATGGCAGCCAGGAAGCCAACAGCAAAACAGGAAGGGGTTGAGGTTCCAATGTCCCTCAAGGGCATGCCCCTACTGTCCTAAGGGCCTCCCACAAGACACCATCTCCTTAAAGTTCCACAATCTTTCAGTAGTGCCATGGGCTGGGAATAAGTCTTCAACACACGGGGCTCTGGGGGGACATTCGAGATCCAAACTATATAATAATGTATACTGTCATGCCATCTCTTTCTCTCTTTTCACTCTCTGTCACTCTTTCTTTGTATTTTTTTTTTCTTTCACTTCAGGAAACCCAGGGATATCCAAAGCTCTGAGTCGAATAATATGGAATTTAAAAATAAAAATTTAACCCCCTCTTTCTTACATCAAGCATATCCATAAATCGGAGAAGAAAATGATTCTGCTGCTTCTTGAAAGCTCTACCTTGTTGGCAAAGACTTTCAAATGGGGCTGGACAAGGACAATTTTAGCAAAAGCCAGGAGGGAAACACATAGGGAATTGCTACTACTCATATACAGACAATAGAAATACATTGTATAATCTAAAAAGGAAGATAAAAATACCCACATGGGTAACTTCAGTCATACTTTACAGATAAAATTGTGATATTGACTCACAAAAATGGAGCCCATGTAAGAAGATTTGAATATACCAACCAATATGTCATTTATCTGTCCTAGGGAACAGACAGATATTGCTGTTTTAGATTGAATATTTGCATTCATATGTAATTCCTTTTTTTTTTTTTCCGGTACTGGGGATTGAACTCAGGGGCATTCTACCTCCGAGCTATACCCCCAGCCCTATTTTTTACTTTATTTTGAAACTGGGTCTCACTAAGTTGTGGAGTGCCTCACTAGATGGCTGAGGCTGGCCGCGAACTCGGATCCTCCGGTCTCAGCCTCCCGAATGCTGGGATTACAAGCATGTGCCACCACGCCCGGCTTGTAATTCCTTTTTGATGGTAGTAATACAAACAATATCTTTTTTAGAAACTATATTTGTTTCAGATTTGAACTAGGAAGATTTTGGATTCTTAGCTTGGGGAGTCTTGGGAAGACTAACCTAGCTCTCTGAATTTGAGTTTCCTCATCTTTGAATGAGCAATGGTAATGGTCTCAGTCTACATCATAGGCTCTTTATTATTATCAAATTAGATAATATAGGGAAATTATTTTAAAATAATAAATACCAACTGAAAGTTATAATTATATAGCTAATATTTTCCAGGCTTCCAGAGGTTTTTTTTTCTATTGATTTATTTATTATAAAGAACGGAACAAATTTTTGAAAATGTTCAATGTAATGTTTAAATTTTTGACATTGTGCTCTATCCTGATTGGCACACAGTAGAAATTCAAAAATATGTTTTTCTTAAATTATTGAACAGACATCTCTATGTATATATCTTTCTAGGAAGAAAATAATAAGAGTTTTTTCCCTTATATGTACTTCTTACTCTGGTTGGGGTTTTTTAAGTGTCTTTCATGGATATTTGCTTCTTTTTTATGAATTTACTCTAGGAGAGGAAACAAACTTTGTTTGTTCCTAATAATATAAATTTTACTGCATAAAATATAACCTAGTTACTGTCTTTACTGTTTTAACCATTTTCCCAGGGAAAAATTTTCATCCTGGATTACACTAGCTGTCTAAATGGATTGATTCTCACCCTGCAGTCATTGAAATAACATTTTAATGCCATTTTCAAAATATAAATTTTGATGGCATTTTGAAAGGTGAAATGAATAAAATTTTGAAGATGAAGATGAATAAATGACGAGGATAATCATTCTAGAGTAATACATGTGATTATAGGACAATACTCTACAGGAGTTGGAGACTCTAAACACTAAGAAACAGACCTGGGCATTACATTTGCTCTTTTCTAATTTAAATAGCATAATGGTTATGATAGGCAAAAACAATGTATTTTTGTTAAATTTTATTGTATGCAGATGACAATTATCAGATGACTTTGGAATGGCCATTCAGGGTCTTCTGATTCATCTTTTTAAATTTGCTGTAAGTGATTCCTGTCATATTTGCTTTCTTTAATTTTACTGGATCTGAGGGAAACCGATCACTCTTTCTAGTGACAAAGAGACAACCCAGGAAAGGGGTAGTGTCCCCCCTCACAGGTGATGGGGCTTGTATAAAGAATGCAGTAGATAATGGCAGGCTTGTCCTCTGACAGATGGTGATGGGCTTGTTGCTAGGAGAAGGCCTCAAGAATTTAGTTTTTAATTCCACATTATTTGCCTCAGTGCCATGAATATCCCTAGGTTTCCCGAGGCCAAACACACACACACACACACACACACACACACACACACACACACACGGAAAGAGTAACACAGAGAGGGAGAGGAAAGAAAGAGAGAAAGCAGGAGATGGGAAGATGGGATGGCAGAGCAGAGACTGAGCCAGGTCAACAGAGGCTTTGGGGAAAATGGCTGCTCAGCTGTCTGCAATCACCTGGGTTTAAAAGGCAGGAAGGAAGGAAGATTGGTTTGGCAGGAGAACTGGGCCTTTGATGCCTTCGATACCACAGAGAAAAATATCCATTTCTTCCTATTAGAAGTCTGTTGACTTTCCTAATTAAGATAAACATGTTTCTGAAGGAGTTAGCTCTTACAGCATGACATTATAAAAACAACTATATATACACAAAAGAATATTTGCCAAGAATTTGGACTGATTGTGATCATATGAAGCATTTTATAGAAATATTTTAAGATAGTCACTGTACTTAAAAGTGAGTGATTTTCATTCCCTCCAGTCAATTAAATATCTAATTTAAGTTTTAGGAGATAATAACCAAAATATATATATTTTTAAAATAAATGAATGAACAGTTAGAAAACTGTTAAACACATAGCTCCGAAGCATGAAAAAATATTCATTTAACAGTTTTATTCTTTTATTGTTAATTTACGTCAGAGAATTTCTACTCATGAAATTTTCAATAATGTGCTCATATTTTGAAGTTTCCTTTATTGACTAAAAGAGCAATGTATGTGATTATAGGCCAGTAGTCTATTCCGGGCTCAGGCAGGAGTATCACAGGTTTGAGGACAGCCTCAGCAGTTTAGCGAGATCCTCAGTAACTTAGGGAGACCCTCTTTCAAAACAAAAACTAAATAAATAGGACTAGGATGTAGCTTGGAGGTAGAATGTCCCTGGGTTCAATCACCAGTACCGAAAGGAAAAAACAAAAACAAAACAAACTTGGAGATTGTGCACACTTTGTGAGAGGTGAGGGTGTTAGAGCAGGATTACCTAGTGGAATTGTCAGGCTTCCTCTGTCTGAAGATTCAGCACAACTGAATTCAGCCTACTATGTGCAAGGCTCTAGGTTCAATCCCCAGCACACCATGTGAAACAAACAAAAGAAACCCCCAACAAAACAAAAAACAGATTGTCAGACTAGCTGCTTGAATTAGACACTTCAGTTGAACCAGTATCTTACAGCCCTACCCCAAAACATACACACTGCAGTTGATAATGATCACTTGTCTCAAAATATCTGAAAGCAACTTTAAGAATTCAATAACGGTCTGGTTTTTATGAACAATGTGACTGGTGATATGGTATGCAAGTCTTACGGTTGAGTCACCTCTCACTGCAATACTCTTTGCTGTGTCCTATACCTTGGTTAAAACCAGTGCTGAGAACTCTATAGCACGCAGAATTGTCATCAACAATCCAGAGTTGAGCGCTGTCGCTGAAGCCTGGATTCTTTAGGATAGGAGTATAAATCACATACTCTTTCTCTGTTTTGAAAGCTGTCAGTCACACTCAGGTTTTATATTTGTTGCTTTGGAGGGAAATGATACTGTAGATTTTCTCCTTTTTTATGTCTTCCCCAAGTTTTGCATCATTATGGCTCTCTGCAATTCTACTTCCTCGTATAAACCAACAAGTAAAAGCCTTGACAATTGTATTTTTTTAAATCCCTATCCTCATCAAAATTACCTGTTTGATATTATACTCCCTCTGGGCCTTTAAGCAAACTATTTGTATGGTCTGATTGATTTACTTCAAGGTAAGGTGTTAATGACTTATTAATGACTTCTTAGATAATATGTTTACTTTCTGGTAAAGATTTTTAATGATGCGAAAAAATAATGACTAGTGATTAGAATTCTAAATGCTACAGGAGAAATGGTAATAAGAACATGGGTGATGGAATAAATATTTTTGGCAGGAGGCTCCCCAGTATTTCTCAATTCACACCATGTAGACGGCTGCCTTTTCTAGTAAGTATCTGACCAGCCTGGTTGTAGAGAATGTTTGCCATATTCAACTGTGAGTGTCTGGATATGTGACAGACACCATAATCTGGCTCTTTATTTCTATCGACTAAGACATGCTTTGAAATGTGTCTTCCCAAAAATTAGACTTCATTTGAATAACCAATTGTTTTGGAAATACACAATTAGTAAACGATCATCTATTTTTCCAGATTTACTTTCAAAAATTATTTTCAACCTTTTTTTTTGCATGAAGATACAGTCATACTGTACCTTAAGCAAATTTATTTCAAACTTTGTGCTACAAATATTGGATCTTCACGATTATATATATTCTTAAAAATTTTGCATTCATCAAAGAAATTCAATGCAGAGTTTCACGTGGTTACGCAAGACAGAATGAATTTGATGTATCTCTCTAGTTTCTGTGCTTGCTTCCAATGTTGATAAATAGAAAAGCAAATGCATTGTTATGTAATTTTACATAAAGGAAAAAAGCTCAAGGATATTCAAAGAAAGCCTTGTACTTAAATGTCCTTTAAATCCAAATGGTTTCTACTTTAGGACATTTTCTCAGAAAGCATCTCACTTTATATTTTTTATTTCCAGTATTCATGGGCGTAGGTGTATATCTGTATGTTTTGTATTTGGGCAGCCTGATTTTTTAAAAGAGTGACCCTCATATTTCAGAGTTACCAGATCACTAGAAAGCTGACTTTAACAACTGTAAAGCCCTGTTGAGTGTGGTCTTAAATCACCCCCTCCCCTTTTAAATATAGAGAGTTCATGCTGGCAGCCGACTTTAAAATGCTGATTTATGACTACTCCCACTTAACACTTTCATGATTTGAAAGATGACTAAGTCAGCTTTGGAACCAAAAAAGAAACGTGAAAGGTCAGAGCTGGTGTTATGGGAAGCATATTGGTTTTGGGGACCAGGTACTTCCAAGCGATACCTTACCACTGGCCATGTTCATCAATAAGCATTAAGTGAAAGGTCTGTAATGATAGCTATGGCTAGAGAAAATAATCCTACACTTCTCCTTGTTTAAACTTTGTTTTTTACACATGGACCCCCTTTACTTCTTGATTTTAATGTAGTGTATGTATTTTCTGAAAAACCATATAAACTATGCACTATGAAGAGAAATGCTATTGTATTATTGGATGATTTCCTGTGAGAGCACGTCAGGGGGTCTGGGCATTTACAGCAAAGTTTCATAATGGTACTATCTGGCTTAGTTTGTAAGTCATACAGAAGAGAACAAACTGTGAAAATGGTGCCTGCTATTTTTTGGTGAGGACTTTATCAATCTGTTTAAATAAACTTTGGCATTACCCAGAAGATTGTTCTCTGCTTATTATATTGCTTACACTGTGTTCAAATTGTGTGATTGCTCTGTCTTAAATGAACTCCACTGCATGCATATTTTGCAGGGATCTCTAAGCAGTAGGTAGTTTCATTACATATCACAGCTATGAATATTGTGCATGCAACCAAATGCATAAAAGATAAAATGTCTAGCATTATTTATTTGATCATAGACAATTACTACTTAATGAAAGGAGTATAAGCTTATGCAAAAATAAGAAATATATAGAAAAGAGTGAATGCATTGATATTGTGTGGTTTAATATTTGAGTGAAGCCATCACCCTCATGTTTTAT
Organism: Graphiurus murinus; assembly: GCA_004027655.1. Lineage (NCBI taxonomy): Eukaryota > Metazoa > Chordata > Mammalia > Rodentia > Gliridae > Graphiurus > Graphiurus murinus. The sequence goes on from PVLC010005230.1 coordinate 56,703, forward strand.
TTCTTGGTGGTCTCTATGGTGGTTAACTTTGCACCCTGTATAAAGTCAGTATTTACCTAATAAAATAAATAATGGATGGATATGACAGATAGTTTGGATGAAATCTAATTACAGCTCAACTCTATGTTTCAAGTGCAATACATAAAGGGAGTAGATTTAGAAAATTGTTTGGGGGAGAATATGAAATTAGAATAAAAGCAAGAAGCCCAATTAAGAAAGTTAGCACTTTAACCCAAGTCAAAATTCTTCTGATTCATGGGAGGTAGACTGGCTGAAAGGAAAAACTGAGAAAATTAAGAGAAAAGAGAATATTGCCTCTAAAGTGTGCAATTTATTCCCTTAGATAGTATTTAAAAGTAATTTGGAGAGTAATTTGCACCTAATCAAAAATTTTTTGGGATTATGAATACATAGACTTGGTTCTGTGAGTGTTTGAATCCATTCTCTAAAGTTGAAAAGAAAGGAAAATTTCTTCTCAGAGTGTTTAGGCAAACTGGCAGTTGCTGTGGTACATTGAAAATCTAGCTCAATACAAATATAATACACCTATAGTAAAATGTTATCTGAATTATACATTCCCTACTATTTTCAGTACAGTTTTTGAAGGTTATGGGAATTGATTCACCCTCTATTTTACACTGCTTTTATCTTATTCTAAAACAGGAGAGATAACCATATATTACTGAATATATATGTTATTATACTCTGCATATAAAACTATAAAAATATAAGGTCATTCTTACTCTTTGAAGAAGATGGAGTATTGTTATTTCAGCACCTGAAGATTATTCTTTACAATATCCTCTTTCTATTCTATTTCAACAAATGATTTTCTTCTTTATTCTGAGAGCAATAATATAGAGCTAAAGATGAGTGAAGTGGCAAAGTAGAAAAGAAATAATACACATCTCCATACCTTCTAGAAGAATAAGATCCTGGAAGCTTTATCTGTGATAATTAAAGAGCTTGTTCACTTAAACAAGAACCAGACTTATTCAGAGTGATCTTTCTATAGGTATTAAATTTTGATTATCATGATTATGATATTTGTAACCTATTGAAACAATACTTTTTTTAATATGATGCTTTTTGCAAAAGCAAAGTAAATAGAAATGATAAGGAAATACATGTAGGACATAGTTATTTGACAAGTGCTGTCCTAAGTATTTTTAAATGCATTTTCTCTTTCTTTTTAAAAAGTTTAACTCTCACGGGAACTATCTAAAATATCTATTATGACCTTGAGTTATGATATATGAAAATAGACTTAGAAGGATAAAATGACCTGCCCAAGCATATTCATTCATATCTCCCTCTCTCTCTCTCTCTCTCTTTCTCTCTCTCTTTCTGTCCTCCTTCTCTTTCTCCTCAGTACCTAGCAGGGGCTGGCATCTCACTAGTGCTCATTAAGCATATGTTCCATTTGACATTGAATCTGGCTCCAAAGACTATGCTTTCCTCACTATCATTATAGTATCCATACTGTGAAATAAACTAATTATAATTATTGAATTATCTTAACTTTGTACATTATTTAGCATTGGCACTACCTGTTTAAGTATATTTTAGTTAACCAGTATGGTTTTGATGATTGCTAAAGACACTTTTCATTAGAAAATTGGTGAAACCCTTAGCCAATAACTGTCTATGTGGCTCATATCCAAGCCCTATTCCATCTGTTCGAAATAAACTGTCATCCAAGTGTAGGCTGCCCCTCAACACCAGAAGACCTAAGAATCTGGTCAGCAGATAAAAAATTCTTTTGGCTGGCTGCTTTAACTCACATTCTTCATTAACCACCTATGTCCCTACTACTTAATACGGTGTAAGTTCCCCACATTTCTCTAGGAAGAAACCCAAATACCTAGCTACTCTCCATAACCTGGTATGTTTTGTGTACACAAAGTTTCTACACTTTTTTCCCCTTTCTATTACCCCCTAGATTTCTTCCAGACATGAACCATATCTGAATTCCTTCTTCTAGTTAGTGGCATCCAGAAGAGCCTAGTCTGTAATAGGTATTTATTAGTTATATTCTGGATGGCTACTGCTTACTGATGGAAGGTTATGAGCATGCCCTCTTACTTCTCCTAAACTTACTAATTGTATAGTACTCCTCTTCTTTTTTTTTGGGGGGGGACTGGGTTTCCATAACAAAATACTACAAACTAATTGGCTTAGCAATAGAAATTTATCTTCTTGGCTAGGTGTGGTAGCTCATGCCTGGAATCCCAGGACTTGGGAAGAGGAGACAAGAGAATTGTAGATTCAAGGTCAGCCTTAGCAACTTAGAAGACCCTGTTTAAAAAAAAAAAAAAAGAGCTAGGCATGGTAACCCACACTTGTAATCCATCCCAATACTTGGGAGTTAGAGACAGGAGGATTGAGCAGGTTTGTGGCCAGCCTCAGCTACTTAGTGAGGCTCTCTGAAATTTAGTGAGACCCTGTTTCAAAATAAAGAATAAAAATAGGGCTGGAGGTGTAGCTCAGAGGTAGAATGCCCCTGGTTTCAATTTGCACTATCTAAAAAAAAAAAAAAAGCTGAGGGGTGTAGCTCAGAGATAAAATGCCCATGGGCTCAGTCCCCAGTACCACTAAAACAAAAAACCCAAGCAAGTGAATGAAGACTGATAGATTTATTGAAGAACCAGAAGTGATAAACAATAATGCTAACACACCAAAGGCAATAAAATATGCTTGTTTTCTTTTCTGCTTTTCCTTAAAGGATATAAATACATAAGTTTAGAGCCCAGTGTGATGGCTCATACCTGTAATCTCAGTACATGAGAGGTTGAGATAGGACCAAGATCAGCATCAACAATTTAGAAAGACTCTCAGCAACCTAGTGAGACCCTGTTTCAAAACAAAAAAAAATTTTAAAAGGACTGGGAGTGTAGTTCAGAGGTAGAATGCTCCTGTGTTCAATCTCCAGTACTACACACCCACACACACACACACACACACACACACACACACACACACACACTATAAATGTATGCAAAGTACAATGTGTTTTTAAATTTTGCCATGTATAGATACAATATACATATAACAATAATACCCAAAAAAGAATGAAAAAAATGAATAGAGCTTCCTTCCTTCCTTCCTTCCTTCCTTCCTTCCTTCCTTCCTTCCTTCCTTCCTTCCTTCCTTCCTTTCTTTCTTTCGTGGTACTAGGGATTGAGCCCAGGGGCATTATATATCCAAGCTACACCCTCAGCCCTCTATTTTTTGTTTTGAAACAGGGTCTCACTAGTTTGATGGGAGCCTCACTAATTGCTGAGGTCATGCTCGAACCTGTGATCCTCCTGTCTCAACCTCCCAAGTACTGGGATTACAAGCATGTGCCACCACACCCAGCTTAGGAGTAACTTTTCTATCACTGGAGTTAGTATAAATTTAAAGCTGTTTCTTATAAGATAAGAGGCATATAGGAAACTTAAACAATCACTAAAGAAATTCCTAAAAATAAAAATATAATAAAAATTATTAAAGACATTAAAATGCTGCACTGCACTGGAAAAATAAAAACAACTATAGCAAGAACAAGTAGAATAAAGAAAAAATAAGGACATAGTCAAAATTAATGTAATAGAGGATTGAATATTGATAGAGAAAAATCAATGAAACAAAAACCTAGTTCTTGAAAAAGATTACCAAATCTGATAAATTGACCAAGACAAAAAGTAGAAATGCCAAGTTACATGAATCAAAATAAAATACATATTACTATTGACTATAGAAAAATGAAAAACATTATAAAGAAATACTATGAACAATTGTATGCCAACCAATTAAGTAACTTTGAGAAAATTGACAATTCCAAGAACAACACACACTACCAAACTGACTCAAAAAGAGACAATCTGAACAGATCTATAAGTAGAGGGATTGAATTAGTAATCAAAAACTACCTAAAAGCCTGGTGTAGTGGTGCATGTTTGTAATCCCTGTACTTGGTAGGCTGAGGCAGGAGGATCTCAGGTTCACAGCTAGCCTCAACAACTTAGTGAGGCACTTGGCAACTTAGTGAGACCTTGTTTCAAAAGAAAAAATAAAATAGGCCTGAGGGTATAGCTCAGAGGCAGAATGCTCCTTGGTTCAATCCCCAGTACCACAAACAAACAAACAAAAAACTACCCACGAGCTGGTGTGATATGAAATTCAGAAAGCAACTTGATTAACAATAGTATCAAAATAATAAAATATTTAGGAAAAATCTTACTAAAGGAAGTACAAAAATTATACTCACCTACAAAACATTGAAGAAAAAATTTTAAAGTAAATAAACGGAAAAATACCCATGTTCTTTTATTGGAAGACTCTATATGATTAAGAAGTTAATATGTTTCAAATTAATATATAGATTCAATGCAATCTCTACCAAAATACCAGTTGGCTTCTTTGTAGAAATTGGCAAGGTAATTTGAAAATTCATCCTTAAAAATTCATATTGTATTTTAAAGTACAATCTTGAAAAGGAAGAACAAATTCAAGGGATTCATACTTCACAATTTTGAAATACTACACACTACATACTACAAAGGAAGAATAATGAAGACACTGTGGTATTGGCACCAGGATAGACATATAGATCCATGGAATACAATTGTGTCCAGAAATAAACACACTTCAATGGCTGATTTTGACATCCATTGACCAGGATGTCAAGACAATTCAACAGGGAGAGAATATTTTTTTTCAATATATGATGTTAGAACAGTGAGATAGCCATATACAAAAAAAAATGGAATTAGACATTGACTTCACATGGTCTCCAAAAATTAACTTAAAATTTATTAAATATCTAAACATAAGCTAAAACCATAAAACCCTGAAAAGAAATCATGGCCTTGGACCCAAAAATGAATTTTTAGATATTATATCAAAGCAGGGGCAACAGTAAAATAATAAATTGGACTCCATCAAAATTAATTTTCAAGAAAGTAAAAAGATGAACCACAGAATGGGAAAAATTTTCCTAATTATTTATCTTATAAGATATTATACCTAGAATATATAAACAACTCTCACAACTAATAAAACAAAAAGATCTGATCAAGAAATGTTGAAATAAATGAAAGAGACATTTCTCTAAAGAAGATATTCAAATAGACAATAAGCACAAGAAAAATGCTTCACATTTTTAGTCATCAGGGAAGTACAAGTCAGATAATAATAGTTGGTGAGGATGCGAAGAAATTGGAATTCTCACAAACTTCTGTTGAGAATGTAAATTAATGCAGTCAGTATGAAAAACTTTGGTGATTTCCTAATATGATTAAATGTATCATTTGATTTACCATATAACTCAATAACTCTACTTCTAAGTATTAATACAAGAGAAATTTCCATAGAAAAAAATTGTAAGTTGTATATGAATGTTTATAGTAGCATTATTCTGTGTGTGTGTGTGTGTGTGTGTGTGTGTGTGTGTGTGCGCGTGCATGGTACTGGGGATTGAACCCAGGAGCATTCTACCTCTGAACTATACCCTCATCACTTTATTCATTTATTTTTTGTTTTGAAACAGGGTCTCACTACGTTGCTGAGGTTGGTACCTGCAATCCTCATGTCTCAGTCTCTCAAGTACTGGAACTGTAGATGTGAACCACCACACCTGGTCAGTAGCATAATATTTAACAGCCAGAAAGTAGAAATAACCCAAATATCCACCAGTTGATGAATGAATAAGGAAAATGTGGTATATTCATGCATGGAATATTATTCAATCATGAAAAGTGATAATAATCAATACTGACCAAGATGTGGGGAAATAGGAACTCTTACATACTCTTGGTGGGATTGAAAATTAGTGCAGTTTCTATGGAGATCAATGTAGAGGTTCCTGAGAAGACTGGAAATGGAACCACCATATGATCCAGTTATACCACTTCTGGATATCTTTCCAAAGGAATTCAAATCAGAATACTATAATGATACATGCATATCCATATTTATATCAGCACAATTTGAAATAGCCAAATCATGTAACTAGCCTTGGTATCAATAAAAAGATGAATGGGTTATGAAATAATGGTATATACACACAATGGAATTCTACTCAGCAATAAAGAAGAACAAAATTATGTCAGATGGATCTAGAGAATATTATTCTAAGTGAAAAGCCAGTCTCAGAATTGAAAGATAAACAAGAAAGAAGAACAAAATTATGTCAGAAGGATCAAGATAATATTATTCTAAGTGAAATTAGCCAGCCTCAGAAAGTGAAAAGTCATATATTCTTACCTATATATGGAAGCTATAGAGACATTGGGATAAAAGAAGGACTCCAGATAAAGGAGGAGAAACCCAGTGGAGTGATGAGGGGGTCCAGGGAAGGGAGAATGCATGAAGAAAACACTTCCACTAGTGCATATACAAAAGTATCAATGCCAATCTCAATATCTTGTATAGGGAAAGGGAGAGAATGGGGTGGGAACCAGGAGAAACTCACCAAGTACTGTGTATATCTATGTCCCCATCACTCAGAACTTTATTATGATGTGAGATTACAATGCATCAATAAAAAAAATATTTTTTAAAGAAAAAAGAATGAATGAAATGCTGATACAGGTTTCAACCTGAATGTCCCTTAAAATGTTCTAAGTGAAATAAGAAAATCATAAAAGACCACATATGTATAACTTCATTTTTATAAAATGTCTACAATAGGCAAACCTGTAGAGACTAAAATCAATAAGTTGCATAGAGTAGAGATAGAAGAGTAGGTATATGATAGCAAAATGGCATGGATTTCTTCGTGATATAACGAGAATGTTCTAAAATTTACTGATGTTTGCAAAAACCTGTAAATACACTGAAAGCCATTGAACTATACTCTTTAATGGGTGGACTGTATGTTTCGTGAATTATATATCAATAAGGTTGATATATAAAAGAAATGGATTATATTATTATCCCATTATATTGTTTTCGGTGACACAAAGTAGCTATCTGATCAGCTTAAGAGAAAGCATAGGCCCTAGAATGCAAAATAAAATAGAAAAATAAATAAACAAATGAATTACTGAGGCTCAAGTCTTAGATGTGAAAAAAATAATTTAGAGGATTCATTGAGTAGAAACAAATAGGTCAGAAGCTGACTAAGATGTTGAGGGAAACACATTGCCAATAGAACAGTAATTATAGTCCTACAAAGCTCTGATTATAAAACAACCCTCAGTTCCCAAAACTTACAGTAGCAGAAAATGGACAGCAATGATTTTGACTTCTAAAAATGAGCACATTTTCCAATATTCATTTCAGATATGGCCATGTAGGATAATGAACAAGGATGGAATGGAAAACTGTGCACACAGCAGATTTCCCTGGAAAGCTAGACGAGGGACTTTGAATTTGACGAGTTCTCATGAAATGGGGCTTCATGGACTGTCCAGCAGAGTTTCATCATTGAAATAGATCTGTGTTTGCTCTGTGTATTTCATAGTTAGGATCTCTCAAAGTTACCTTGTTTCTGTACTATCAATTTTTTTTGAAGTTTTTGGATTCTATGAATTGGCCATCTCCATTCATTTTCTTTGTGTTATCATAGGTATTCTTATACCTAATTGGTTCATTGTAATTATACATCAGAGTGAGGTTCAAAGTGATACAAATATGCATGCACACAGGACTTGGTGTTCCCCTCCATCTCCCAGCTGCTCCACACTCTTCGCCCTCATATTAGTGAGATTAGTAGTGATACCTTCACTTATGGACTTAACATTGTTTGAACTGTTTCCTACATTACTTCTCCCTTTCCCTCTCCCCTTTTCTCTATGCCATGTACTCCATCCCTTTCCACTAGTCTACTAGTCTCTCTTTTCCTTTATCTAAAGTCCCTTTTGTTTCCCATTTTCTATCTAGGTTCCACATATAAGAGAAAACACAAAACCCTTGACTTCATGGAGAAGTATACATGGGGAAACAGAAGAATTTATCTTCTTAGTTCACAGGTCATGGGGCCACTAAAAGCCACCTCAGTTAAAAAGAGAGTGTGTTCTATGTATGGGAAGAAGTGTGAGCATGCCTATAGTGATCAGGGGTATATAGTGGCAGAGACTGATACCTATTAAAATAATAAAATACATAATTATTCCTCCTCCTCTTCCTTCTTTTTTTTGTTTCAAAGTTTGAACCCAGTTCAAAGGGTTGAACCTAGGGGCATTATATCTCTCAGCTATATCCCCAGCCCTATTTTATTTTTTATTTTGAAACAGGTTCTTGCTTAGTTACTGAAGGCCTTGCTAAATTGCTAAGTTACTGAAGCTGGCTTCCGACCTACACCTGCATTCCTTCTGTTTCAACCTTTCAAATCCTGAGATTATAGGATTGTGCCTCCTCCTTCTCCTCCTCCTCCCCCCCCTCCTCCTCCTCTTCTTGGTGTGTGTGTGTGTGTGTGTGTGTGTGTGTCTGCATGTGTATGTGTGTGTGCCTGTGTGTGTGTGTCTGTGCCTGTGTGTGTTACTAGGGATTTAATCCAGGGGCATTCTACCTTTGAGCTACACCCTTAGTCCCTTTTACTTTTGTTTGGAAACAGAGTCTTTCACTAGGTTGCTGAGAGTCTCGCTCCATTGCTGAAACTGTCTTCAAACCTGTGATCATCCTGTCTCAGCCTCCAAGATATTAGGATTACTGGCATGTGCCACCACACTTGACTAGTCTTCTTTTTTTAATGGTCACACAACACATTCCCCAGTCTATTCAACAGTTAATTGTGGACATGTGAGAGGGTTCTAACCACTGGAATTTGAATAAATGAGCATCACAATCCTGGACCATTAAAAGTCACTCCACATGCTTATCTACTCTTTTCTTCCTTCTCCCTAGGAGGGAGGTGATCTCTAGGATGACCTAGGAAGCCTTGTGTTGAATATGGCAGAGCCGCCATCATCCTGGGTCCTCGGGTGACAACATGGAAGAGGGCTTATCCACATGTTTACCCACTCAGATCAATGCTTAAATAACAATTCCCTTGAGTTTGCACTATTACACATTTTTAATCTGCCTGTTTTTAAAAAGCAATTAGCCTCCCCTCACCAATATAACTCTCATCACTGATCTTTTTCTCCTGTACCTGCTGAGTTTAATAAATTGTTCTCACTGGGTATTACAATTTTTTATTTTCCTTCACAGATTCATGGCACATCCTAAGTGGTGGTTTCAATGACTTCTTAGACTACTTATATTCTAGTCAAGGTGGTTTCCCCCCATTGAGTTTTATAACTTTCTCCTCATATTTGTCTTATTGGTAGTTTAATCCCTGTAATTTTTAGTTGTATGCATGATGCAACTATAATATGGTTTTAAATAAAATGTGAACCATGAAGCGATTATAAATAGAGTGAATAAACATTGGATAAACATATTATGGCCATTCCATGTGTCTTCCTCATTCTATACACTCAGAAGTTAAGAATAAAAACAAAAACAAAAACAAACTTACATCAGGCTTTTGATAGTTTTTGTGTGTAGGAAGGATGAAATGCATTTAGGTCTATAGCAGACAATCTAGAATTTTAGATCTTCTTAACAACCAGATTAGATTGCAGCCCATTACATTTAAGACCCAATAGTTTGGGTTGACTGGGACTGTGTAACCTATACACAGCTTTAATTTGGTCCTTATGGCATTTTGGTAGTATACTGTAACATTTTTTTCAAATATTTTACTTGCTTGAAAACCTTTCAAATGTTGAAAAATTTCTAGAAGGTAACATATTAAAAGAAAAAAAAAACCAGAGTGTTACTCATTTAAATAATTAATTTTTTCAATCAGGGACATCAGTTTGATGATTAATACACTGCATTCATTTTCTCCTTTTACGAAACCTGGAACAAACGGGCTTGCGTGGTGTATATATAATTCATTTAGGTGTTGAAGTCTGAGCCTACATGTGTAAGAGAAAACTTCGAATGAGCCATAATTAATATGTCACTTTTGGAGGAGCAGTGGGATGAGGGGTGGAAGTCAGTGAATCCACCTGATGTTCTTGCAGTGTATGTGTGGAAAGGAGGAATTAAAGCTAATGCACAAAGAAAAGGCCAGCTTTGAAAGCTTATTTCTTTGATTTCATGCCAAAGTAAATAGGTGCATCTGTGGGTATCTCCTTGTGGAGGTGTGGAAAGTGTACTTTAAGTGTGATAGACTGCAGCACATTTCAGGAGAGGAAGTTTGGAGAGTGTATTAATCTGGAAGGCCAATCTTGTTTTTCTCAGCTTCTTGGTCATTTACTGGGTGAAATGTTAAAAGAAAAGTTATTTAGCATTTCCAGCCTTTAGTTTCTCTCTTGAATAAAGAGAATTGACAGGTCTCCCTTTTCTGTCTCACTCATTAATGCTCAGTGATATTTTGAAGGTAGAAATGCTATACATATGTATATTGCATGACATATAATATAATTTGTGTTCCATGAGATTTTGACCCCATTGTTACTGTCCTGGGAATTTGATATTTTGATCTAGATGTAAAGCAATTATTTCCAATGGCATTTGGTGAATCCAGCTTTTTCACATACACAGAACCAGGAAGGGCTTCCATTCTATCATTCTATCAGTATGATAAAACTTGTCTGGACCACACCAGATAGAAAGCACTACCTTTTTTTTTTTTTTTGTAAACTTCTATTTAGTATCAGGATTATCATGAGAGGGTGGTATGGGAAGGGTCCTCCTTTCTAGGATTGACTTTTTTTTTTCTTCAGTATTGGGGATAAACCCAGGAGCATTCTCTCTCCAGGCTACATCCCCAGCCCTATTTTTTATTTTTTATTTTGAAACAGGGTCTCACTACATTGCAGAAGGCCTCACTAAGTAGTGCAGGCTGCCCTGAACTTGTGATCCTGCTGTCTCAGCCTCCCAAGTCAATCCTAAGCCATACACCATCACGTTCAGTTTAGGATTGACTTTTGCTACAGTTTTCATCTCTATCCAAGGCTAGTACTGTGTTGTCAAGCCAGTACCAATCATACAAAAAGGGGAAAAAAAATACAAGTCTTTTCAGGGCTACTATTTCTATACTATCTGGCAAGTGATGCATCTTGTAGATAAATTTAGAGACAGATTGACATCTTTATGCATTTTGTCAGAGTTCTGAGGTGAAAAGGAGCTAATTGGAGCTAAGAATCAGGAGGCTTACTATTCTCAGTAATCAGACCCTCATGGAAGGGTGTGCCCAGTTGAGGCATTCTTTTTAAAAAGGCACTTGCGTGCTCAGTGGTCCTAGGATTGGAGGAAAAGATTGTGAGAGAAGTTGACAATTGTCCTTTGAGGAATGGCTATTGGAAATGAGGCTGTCTAATCTGAAAATGAGATACTTTATGGGAGCCCTGGTAGCACAGTGATAGTGTATCAGTCAGATATCCACTGCTGGAACAAAATACCTCAGAAAAACAACTCAGAGGTGGCAAAATGTAGTTTGGCTTGCAGTTTCAAAGTTTCAGTTATGGTCATCAGCTTCATTGCCTTGGATCTGAGGTGAGGCAGACTCTCATGGTGGAAGAGCTTGGTGGAGAAAAGCTGCTCACCTCAGGACAGAAGGGAAGGGAGAGAAGGAGAGAGAGGGAGAGGGAGAGGGAGAGGAAGCATGAGCTGGAAAGGTGGCCTGGGATCAAGGTACACCCTTCATTGCTGCACCAGGGACCAAGCCTTCCACACATGGGCTTTTGGTGATATTCCAGATCCAACCATAACAATAGTGTTATTGTTCAGAGAGGACAATACAAAAAAATCAGAAGATGCAGAAAAACAAGTAGAAGTTGGTTGAATATAAGGAAAAACAAACTTTCTAATAACCAGCTACTGTAAATTAGGGTACAAAGTTTCATACCACTGAAATTATTTTAGAGGCTCCTAGAAGTTCATTTATTAAATATATTTGAAAATATTGAAATGGAAGAACTTGAATGTCAAGGTGTAGGGATGAGTTAAGAGTACAGGCTCAGGAATCACAGGGGATGGAACTTCATTCTAGGTTCTGTTATTTATTGCCTTTAAGCTTCATTTTATTATCTACAAAATACAAATGACTACAGTATATACCTCATAGGGTTGTTGTGAATATTAAATAATGCACTTAAAGCATTTAGTGCAGTCCAGGAATACAGAAAGTGATCAATAAATGAAAAGTCTTCACTTATTATTATTATTATTATTACTACATGACTATGTATTGTGATACAGAAAACCACTGCAACATATTTCTCCTTTGAAAGGACACCTTTCAAAGAAAGCTTGTATTTTGGTTTTGGTAGTTCAAAATGTTGCATAAAATGGTTATTAATAAAGATTAAATTTGTATCTTATTTATAGAATTGCAGCTAATTTTACCCTACATTTTGTGTTTGTGTGGAAAGTTCATTTACCTTTTTTTTTTTGTAAAAAAGGAACATTCACAAAGTAAGTGCTAAAAATGAGCAAGAAGGAGACTATTTGCAGAAAATCAAATCACTTTTCTTCATTTTTCTATGTGTGGCATTTGTGTATGAATTGAGACTTCCTTTACCCAAAATTCCAAGTTTTTTATTTGGAATATTAGGAAAATCTACTTTATGACAAAGAATCACCAGGAATTAATTGTGCCATCAGTTACTTGTTCAAAGTTAACAAATCATTGAGAGTTTGAGGATGAAATTAAATGAATACAAGTTTTTGTTGTCACTGATGTTATGAAAATCCCATCTTGTCAAAAAATTAGAACAAGTAGCTAGAGAATTTAGGCCAAAAAAAAAAAAAATTAACCCGGGGAAATTCACATTAATAGCCTTGAGTGTCTAATTAATTTAGTGCCATTTAGCTTCCATTCACATAAATAGGTTCCATTTTCTAGGAGTTTGCATTTGTAATATAGGAGTTGCAATTTCTGCGAGCCATTTGAAAACTCTATGTTCTGTTCTATTCTCCGCTCCTTTCATAAATTTTGTTGCTACAAAAGTGTTAGTCATAAAAAGGCATTTATAGTTCAATATAATTTTCCTTCTTTTTCTTTTATTTTCTTTAAAAATGCAGTTTTAAAGTAATAAAGCCCTCCCTTCTTTAAATCTTCAATCTTTTTTTCCTAAGGGAGGATTAATTTGTAAATATGCTAATGGATTTGTATAATATTAAACTTTCCCAAGAAAAATTACATTACTTCATATGAATGAACACATCTATCTTATTCAATTTATAAACTAATGGTTGAAAACTCCAAAACGGTTTCCTACTATGTGTCTTATAACTAAAATGGCTGTAGGCACAGCCACAAACTTGGCATTTCACAGCAAATTTATTGGATGAATTTTTTTTTCAGTCCCTTTATTGAGTTTTCTTCATTTAGCTGTATTTGGATTCCAGCTAATAAAATGCAACTCCTCTTACAAAAAGGTGAAAAAGTAAACATGCTGCTTAAAATAGAAGTGATTTCTAAACAGGAAGTAGGCTAAAAAGAACAAATGCTTAGTTTAAAAGTGATATTAGCGCTAGGGATGCTGCGATGAAGATATTCCCACAGCTAACTTTCATTAAAACAGCAGGGTGACTTTTTAGGTTCAGGGATGAGCTAAGGGCTTGGTGGTTGGCTTAGGTAGCTATTACAGATTTGCTCTGATGTTATGCATGAGAAACTTAACCCCTCCTCATCTTGGTTGTTTCTTTATTCCTTATTCTCACCAGCTAGATCATTTCATTGTATAAATGACTTCCTAGAGTCAGACAAAAATACCTGGTGCCCTGCCAGTGTCCTGAGATGACCTTCGGAGTAATTGCTGGCTGTTGTTCTAGGGGATACCCTGAATTCTGCTCTAAGATGGAATTGGCATTACTTGGGCATCTCTATTTTCATAAAAGCTTTCTACTAGTAACTTGAGAGAATTCTCATTCAAGGGAACATTATAGTCAAGGGGAATTATGGGAGTTGTCTTATTTCCATATATTTCTCAGAAGAATGTAGTAGGAGGGCAATTGCAATGTGAAGAAAAACGGGGTCTGGTTAATAGTCCCGGCAAAGGTAAGAGATTTGTTTGAGAAAATAATTTATAATAATACAATGCGTCAAAATATTTAGTCTTAAAAGAAAGTATTCACTTTCAATATTTTTGTTGACCTGATTTGGGAAAAGTGATTTCAGTTCTTTGCAGAGTTTTGTTAAGTGGGACCAACTGACTGCTTCAATGCATACCAGTGATGTGGATTGAATTTACCAGGTTCTTTTGCTTGCTTATATTAGGAATCTAATTTAAACTGGTTTAAGCTGGGTGGTGGGTGGAAAGGAAAAAATAGGTTTGGATAAGTGAAAAGTCTAGGAATAGAGCTCAAGCTAGACATTATGGTATTCTGGGGCTCACATTTTGCTGGTAGGAAATGGTCAGTTTCTATCTTTCAGCTCTACTTTGCTTGGCTTTCTTGTTAGTACTCAACTTCTATCTGTGGTCACCAGCTAGTCCAGCCATGCATCAAGCTTTTCTTTCCCAGCACTCTCTGCAAATCCAAGATCTGTCATTGTCCATCTTGGATCCACCTTGGAGGTAGGGTGTGATGCCATTTCTGCCCAACAGGCAAAGACTGAGAGTGAGAGAATGGAGTTCCTTTGAGGAAAGCTAGATACTGGTTCTAGAAGCAGGAGCAATGTGTATGTCCAGGCAAAAAACAAAACAAAAGAAAACAAAACATATCCTCACCACCATTATGAATTGGAAAAACATTATAAAATAAGTCACTAGGAAAAGGAGCTCAAGTGATAGAGCCACAAAAAGAAGCATTTTGCTACATATAAAGCATAGTCAGGGCAATCTTTTTTGAGGACAGGCTATACAAAGTGAGGTTGTTGATTAAAATGCTGCTTAGGTGATTCTAGATGTAGCTGGGGGAAGAAAAGAACATCCTTGGCTTATGAGTTGTTTTGGAATGTCATCCATAAGTTTTGTTTCTTCCAACTCGAAAGCAGGCACTGTCTTATAGTCTTTTGTTGAACTTCTTTAAGAACACAGCAGAGGGCTGGACTCAAAGCACAGTCAAAGTGTATACTTTTGACAGATCCATTTCAGCTGTTGGTCAGGCTTATCACACTGAAGGATATCTTAGGGAGTTTTCTCAGAGCCTCTCCTCTCTGAGAACTGCATTTGTTTCCTATCTTTCCATATTACTTGAGGAGTCTGAATATGTCCTTTTCATGTGCCTCTGGGTTTCTGTGCTTTCTCTCACACCACCAACGCTCTGTCTGGCAGAAGCTGGGACCACGGCTGCTGTCTTTCTTCCACACTGAAGGGCTGTGCTGTGCAAAATATTGCTTCATGCTGCTTTCCTGATCCACTTTGCATAACTGCCTGGAAGAAAGTACTTTTCTGGATAATCCAAAAAAGGGAAATATATTGAACATTATTTTGCTGGGGCACATTTCATGGGTTAAATGCATCAAAAATGCTATTACGGTGAAATGCTATAGCCTGCATTTCTCAAATCCTAGCAGCAATCAACTAGTTTCAGAGCATATATGATGGATAGCAATTATAAAACAACCAAATCTGTGAGATAGTGTCTTAAAAACCTAGGATTTTGTGGTCTGTAAGAGTTCTTGATTTGGTTTTTGGAATGGGCCTCAGAGATAATATAGTCCAGGGATAGAAAATAGATTCATCTTGTGTGCCAAATTTGATCAGTTGGTGGTGGTTGCCTGGAGAGTTGTGTTAAGAAAGAATTTATGGCGAAGTCCAGACTCAGTGGGAAAAAGGGCCGGGATAGATTTTTTTCATGTCTACCACAGTTAAAGAAGGGGATGGAGACACCATATGCACAATGTATTTGCCGACTCCAAGCAGTCTCCCACTTTTCAAAATTAGACAAATTAGTCCAAGATCACATTCCTAGTTAGTAACAGAGCCCTGTCTTTTCGGTTCAGTCCCTCAATATTTCCTCAAAAGTTCTTTCCAAATGGGTCAAATGAGATCAGCCTGCAAAAGCAGTCAGAATAGAGTTGGATATATTATCCAACTTCAGCACCTACTAGCTAAATGTAACAGTTAAATATACATTCTTTTCTTGACCAAGAAACCATCAAGTTTTTATTGAGTATGTGTAATCTGCTAGGTAGACAGTGCTTGGCACAGTTGATAAGCATCCTTCTCAGTGGTTTATCATTTCTTTACCAGAAGAGAAAAGCTGCAGTGTGGCATTTCTGCCATGTTTTGTTTTCACTCACAACCAATTTGATTCCTTCTTTGATCTGTAAGTCTACTGCCCATAGATAGATGAGGAAGACGCACACAGGCATTTCACCAATATCATTGTGTGTATATTGTTACTCTCCTGAACAAGTAATGCTCTTAGTTCTCTATGATAAATCTCGCGAAAGTGGAATTATATTCAAATGAATCAGCAGCACATTATGGACCTGGTTTTTAATAACAGGTGTCTAACGTGTGCATGCGACATGCAAAATATGCTGATGCAAATGGATGATTGCATGTGCAAAAATATGCAGATTAATGTGCAAACAGATGTTCAAATAATTTCCCATTATTGCATGCCATTACCCTTTTTGAATGCACAACTGCATATTTTGTATACAGATATGTTTGCATTGTTTGTATTTCGTGTGTGCAATTTATACAAATCTTTTCAAGGATTGCTCTCCATCATACCCCTAATTGGGCAGCCTTAACCTTCCCATGCATTTTCAGTTCCCTAAGAGAGTTCTCTGCAGGATGAGGAAAATGCTATGACTTACCATTAGAAAGCCTGATATCACCAGAAGATAAATGCTAATTTTTATCTGTCTCTCTTTGTTAGAAATGTGGTCCTTTTCTATCAATACAGCTTTTGATGTCAGTGTAATAAAATGTAAAATCTGTGCAGATTCTCAAACTGTCAAAACAACAGTATGCACTTAACAAAACTTATCTAGCTCTTGGTAAGCATTTAATTTTTTGTTTTGTTGGTTTTTCTTACATCTCCTTTCCCTCTGAGTTATCAGTGCTCACAGATAACTCCATGAAATATATCTTTGATTTTGAGGTAAAAGAAACCTTGGCTTATGATGAACTCTTTTAGGGATTTTTTTTTAAGACAATTTTAGATATCAGATCAAGAAATAGAAAATAAAATATAGTTAGAATCTCACTTTTATACCAAGCAGTTTATATGATTTGCTTCAAATTGTTATATTTCATTACTAAGTTGGTTTAGTCTACTTCATAGATATAACTGGAAAACTAAAATTGCAAAAGCTTCATTTACTAGTAGTTGTTTCTAACATTACATTTTAATATGGTCCAAAGAATACATTTCTACATACTATGTTACCATATCACTACTTTTCTCAAGCTGAGTTTTGGCACTGTTTGATTTAAAAATCTCCATACATTTTTTAATTAATATCACATTTCTCTTCTCATCATTATTTTCAAATGATCTAAGAAACGTTGAAATACCTGCTGCCCTGATATAATCAAGAGGCATCTATGTGTAAAAGTAGAATTTAAATGTCAAATAGTCTGGGTATGAGATGGGGTACATAAAGATAAGTTAAAAAGAAACAGAAGACAACGAAGAGAGCTGCTCCTTTGTTTTATATAAAAAATTGTGATGAATCATGTATTTTTATCCAACTAGTAAGATAAATATTCAAATATAGTTTCCTATATTGCTGCAATTAAATAATGTATGTGTGTGTGTGGTGGGGGCTTTAGTGTGGCTATTACTATTCTGGGCAGTTAAACGTAGAGGTTAGGTTGAAAAATCATATTTGAGGTGTAGCAGCTCATTTTTAATCTGTGAAAAAAAAGTTGTACATGCGTTCAATGATGCAACCTGAAGCAAAGCTAAGAAGAGTTAAATGCTTGTTCTCTTTTGAGGTGCCCTCTCCCCCGATGCTTCTTAGGATTCTGAGTTCGGCAGCATTAAATCTAAAGGCCCATCAGCTCACATCTTGCAGCCCTGCCTGTCTGTGGACAGGACCCTGTCTGTCTGTTTCCTCTATTGCACTATTTTGTTTGTACTACTGTAATCATTTTGCTGGCCCAGATCTGTGTGGGTGTGCTGGCAGCTTTACAACAAAGTTACATGGGAACAGAGTTAAGGTTGAATATTTATTAGAAGAAGCCATCTGGCGTCAGGCTGTCTGTACAGGGGGGCTCCTTTCTTTAGTAGGCTCTCCTCTTTCTCTATAGCTCTTCCTCCCTTTCTCCTTCCTGCTCTCTCCCCCTGCTCCTCATTTAACAGTTCTGAAAAAGTTGAATGTGCCTCTCAAACCCATTAATTTTGTTCTTTGCATTTATGCTCTTAAAAAAAATCGCCAGATCACTGCTTCTTAAAAATTTCTCTCTTTCTGGGAGGCAGCTTGTTGCTTGTTTCCACAATGACAGTGCCCACTGATGGTCACACGTGGATGGCAGCAAGACTGCCACAGTGGGACAGCAGTTCCATACATATGTGGGCTTACAGGTCGCCCTAAACATCCATTTTCTATTTCTGCTTTTCTTTTCTTTTTCTTTCCTCTCTCCCTCTCTCTTTTTAAAATAAAGGGAGCTTTTATTAAAATTCCACCATCTCTGTCTTAAGTGACTTGCTAAACCATCTTTAAGACAGCACTTTTTTTTTTTTTGCCATTTTCATGTGAGTTAGTTGATCATTTTCCTCACCAGGGAATGCTCCTGTTTTCTTTCCTTTCTCATTGTGCCTGCAACTCTCTTTGCCTCTGAGTCTCCCCCTGCACACATGGCCTCTGCTGGGAGCCTCTCTCCAGCCTGTGCAGTTTGTGCTGTGCTCTAAGTGTGCTTCACAAGACACCATTATCCCCAGCCTGATTGAATGATGCCCATTTTAAAACACGCACAGTGTGTAACCCATGAAGCCTGGGGGAAGGAGCTCATGAGCCGATGATCACCACTGCACCTGAAAATCCATCCAGACATGGCAACAAGTATTTTGTGAATGCAAAACAGGCCTGTCATTCTTGCTTTGCTTCTTGTGGGATGACAGCCAAATCCTGGGTGAGCCTCAGTTATGTCCCCACAAGTTAACTTCTCCCCCTTCACTCTGCAATGTGGGAAATGGCCCAGAGAGGGATTCCATGGTGAGATTGTACTATGGAGAGGAAGATTTCTGTAAGGTCTGATAAATCTGTAGGAATGCATTTATCCTGGTATTGGAAGGGTAGGTGATTTGTTTACTCAGTTTCATAATTATCCAAGGTGTAGGAGTTGTTGAAGAAATCAGATGGAAGAAAATAAAAGACGAGTATAACATTGAAAACCTCCAGTGCAATGGGCTTTTTAGAAATCTGAAGAGTTTGACACGAGTGAGTCAAAAGTCAAAGTCAGCTTAGTAAATACTGTCTCTGCTCCATTTTTCTTTTTAATTCTGAAACTGATTTTTCATCATTTCCTCAGGTGGGCTAGGGATAGTTACTTTTGTAGAGAGCCCTTATTTCAGGCAGCTTCAAATGCCTCATCATTTCTGAGTGAGTTTCAGCTCCAGGAGATTTCAGTGCTGGAGGAATTGCAATAAGCTATGAAACTTTATCCCTTCTCAAGACTCTTCCGAGTCACTGGGGAGCCCTGGCTTCCACGGGTAATGGTAATCACTCCACTCACTTAGGGAAGGAAGGTGCCACCCCGGGGTCACATGATAATACCAGAGAGGTTAAATCAACTTCCAGCTGAGGTTTTACAGATACGTTTGGGATCTTGGAATGATATTACCATATTATTGTGCTTTTACTCTTGTTTCTTTTGGCTCAAGGCTGAGGGAATGGTCTTGTGTAATAGATTTACCCAGGGAAGGCTTCACCTGATCCAAGCAACACTGGGCTCCAGTGTCACCCCGTTTTGGTTTAACGGATAAGAAATGTCTCAGAGAGAAATGTTGTTGGTATTATGAGACTTGTATTTGTCTTTAATTTTTGAAAGACTTAGTCAGGAAAAGAATCCAACCCAGTATCTCAGGGGACATGAGTATGGAATGAGAGTAATAGCTATTAAAATAAGAGAGTCATTCAGGGAAATGACTGGTCATTTGATGCTTTTATTTTTTCCTTCAAAAATCTGCCAAATAAAAAAGTTACCTGATTCATATACCACTGAGATATCTAATTGTGCCTATTTTTAAACAACTTATGTGCCCACCTATGCTTTTTGCAAAGATTTAATTGGATAAAGAAATGGATTTAACCTTAATGATCACTCTAATCATCGAGACTTAATTATGGATTAATTACCCTACTCATAAGTCACAGGGATAAAGAGCATTGCTTTTCCATTTCATGTACCTCCTTCTAAAAAAAGCAAGGGAATAATGCTTAGTGAAATTGTCTGGTATCTAGCAGGTTTCCCAGGCTTTCTTAAAAAGTATGTTATTATTATTATTATCATTATCATTATTATTATTATTATTTGTGGTACTGGAAATTAAACCCAGGGGCATTCCACATCTGAGCTACACCTACAGTCCTTTTTTATTTTCCATTTTGAAACAAGGTCTCACTAAATTGCGAAGGGTCTTACTAAATTCCTGAGGCTGGTCTTGAACCTGCCATCCTCCTGTTTCAGCCTCTCAAGTACTGGAATTACAGAAACACATCACTATGTCTGGCTAGTTATTCATTTATCTAAAGAAAATATATGAGTTATATTCTTAGAGATTTAACAATCTTACACAGGAGATCAAAAACCATATTATTAAAAATACATAAATTCAATAATGATCAAAAAGTGTTAGTTTGCCACCTATTAATTTATTGATTTGTTCCTCAATATTTAAGCATTGTCTATATACAAGATACCATGCCAGGTATATATTCTAAGCTAAGTTGATGCAGTGTTAATCCTCAAGGACCTTACAATATAGCTTAGGAGAAAGGAATTTTCACAATAAAAACAAATAGAATTGAGTAATTATCATAAGAATGATGAAAACAGGGGACTAGTTTAGGAACAGTTTCTAACCCACACTTAGAAAGTGATCCATCTTAGAGCATAGGACATCTGTACAGGAGTAGTGGAAAAAAGAAGACTAGACTGGATTGGAGAAGATTTTGGATGCCAAAGAAAAGAACATTTTACTTAATTTGAGGGACAGTTGGAAGCCATTTGCAGAGCGATAAAATAAGAGTGGTGGTGTTCAAAGATAAATCTAGCCAGATTTTGAGCATCAGGAGAGTGTGGAAAAAGTTAGACCAGAATTTTACTCCTATGGGATCAGACTGAATTGCATAAAAGTAAGGATAGTTATAAAAGAGTAATGAGAACTGAGAAGGGAAATGAAAAGCTGTAAAAAGAAAAAATTGCTAGACGTTGGACACCTAACTATGTGGAGCGGAATAAAAGAAAGATGCAGGCTGATTTTGGAATTGGCATGCATCAAAATTGTGGGAAAAACCAAACCAAACTAACCACCCAACCAACCACTCAAACAATCAACCACAGAATAGGGAAGTTGTGTGGGGAGAGAAATGCTGAGGTTAAGGT
>PVLC010005231.1:0-78283 GCA_004027655.1 Graphiurus murinus
TAGCTTGTCCTTCCTTCCTTCCTTCTCTCCCTCCTTTCATACTTTCACATTCTTCTAGCTGAATCCCTCTTTGTATACTATACCGCTGACTATTGGCTATCAATTTATCTCTCATTCTGAATATGTAATAGTAAAATAAGGTGTGTGTGTGTGTGTGTGTGTGTGTGTGTGTGTGTGGTACTGGCTATGGAATCCATGGGCATGCTACCTCTGAGCTACACTCCTAGCCCTATTTCATTATTTTATTCTGAAACAGGATCTCACTAAGTTGTGGAGGGTCTCACTAAGTTGCTGAGCCTGGCTATAAACCTGAGATCCTCCTGTTTCAGCCTCCCAAGTACTGGGATTACAAGTATGTGCTACCACGCCTGGCTAAAATAAGAGTTTTCAAACTGGAAAAGGCTTGTTTCTTAGCAGAAGTGCCGTCTTGTTCAAGGAGCACCTACTTCAGAAGAGTTTAGGGAGTTCTTTAGAATATTGAATCCTGGGCCCTCCCCAAACACATCACCTCCTATCGAGAGTGCCAGTGAGTGTTTGGGGTGATTTTAGTGCACACTGGAGTTCTTTAAATCAACCAAGCCTCCCTGGGATGGCCAAGTGTAGGAGGTGGCTTCTGCCACCAAATCCTGGGATCTCGGCCAGATCTGATGGGCCCGGGGGACACGTGCAGGTCAGAAGGCATGCAGAGGTGACATGGTGAGAGTAAGCTGGGAGGACTGTGACGTTGGGGCTGGGACTCCAGCAGACAGCAGAATGGGGCCAGTGGGCACCCCTCCTCAGGAGGTCTGTGAACTGGACGAGGGAGGAAATTCCACTCATTTATACTATGCCCGGGCTGAAATGGTTCACTTCCTCTAACTATGAACATGGACAACAAGCTGCAGGAGCATTACGACACATGACTATGTCTCTAAAAGAAATCATAGATATTTTTATATGACAGAGTTATCTCGTAGTACTGTTTACACTCATCACTACTTAAAAAGTAGGATCGATTTCATAAATATTAGCGAAAGGTGTATATTACTATATTGTAATTAGTGTGTGTGTGTGTGTGTGTGTGTGTGTGTGTGTTGCTGGAGATTGAACCCAGGGATATTCTACCTCTGAGCTACACTCCCAGACCTATTTTATTTTTCATTTTGAAACAGGATCTCTCTAGGTTGCTGAGGGCCTTGCGATTCTCCTGTCTCAGCCTCCCAAGTGCTGTGATTATAGGTGTGCACTACCACACCCAGCGTTAAAATAATTTTTGATACCCCCCACCCCAAGCAGGTGGGAGCTGCTCCAAAGGTGGAGTAGGCCCCCACGTACACTCAGCAGCAGGCTGGCCAGGTCCCCTGGGTGTCTGCACACACAGCCCGCTTCACTGTGCCTACCAATCTCCCGGGCAGAATCCACAGCCCCAGGCTGTAAAGACACGCAGGGCTGAAGGACTTTCTTCTCCTGGAGATTGGGCTGGCCGGCCAGACTCCCACCTGGTGGTCACCAGGCCCATGATCTGAAGTCGCTAAGCAGCCATCATTTTTAGACAGCAGTGGGTGTGCCAGAGCAAGACAACCGCACTTGCCAACTCTCAAAGTGATAGCTCTCGTGGGGAGGGCTGGACACAGATACCATACTTCACGTTACATGTGGCGCCCCGGTTAATTTCAATTAGCAGGCACTGTGTGAAGCCATCAGTCCAGCTTCCCCCCCCCTTTTTTTTTTTGGTATTGTTGGGGATTGAACTGAGGGGCATTCTACCTCCGAGCTACACACCCAGACTTTACTTTTTGTTTTGAAACAGGGTCTCATTAGGTTGCCAAAAGTCTTGCAAGTTGCTGAGGAGGTTCGTGAACCTGCAATCCTTCTGTCTCAGCCTCAAGTACTTGGTATTTCAGCATGCACAGCAGAACTGGCTCAGTTCATCTTCAGGCACTCAAAAAACCCTACAAAGGCAAGGTTTTTTTCAATGAATACATTTTTCCACTTATTTTATTTGTATTATTTTTTATTTTATTTATATTATTTTTCCACTTATTTTATTTACATTATTCCAAAATATTTCCATTTTCCAAATGAGAGAAAAAGAGGCTCTGCAAGGTCAATCACTGTGTGAATATTAATATTGATCATGGCTAATACTATTAATTATCACTACTGATATTTGGATTATAAGCATTAGTAATATTGGGAATGCTATTATTTATCAATAATTAATTACAGATTATACGAATTAATGATGTGATTATAGTTTTGGCACTGATACTATTTATTATATTAATTATAGTTAATCACTAATTTCCAATAACATTCATAATACCTAATAGTATTAATAATAATCTTGTATCTTCCCATGTACCAGAGTGTGGACTTGTGCATTATATTTCCATCATTTTATATAATCTCAACCCAACCCTTTAAGATGTATACTCTTATCATTTATTATTGCTGCTGTTTTCTAGAATGAAGAAATCCAAGGCTAAGAATGCAGCCAAGTCCCCAGCAAGGAGCTGGCTATTTCCTGAGGGGCCTGGCATCTGACTCCCTTACAGTCCTGACCTCACTGTACCACCTGTATTATGCCTGTCTAGCTCGACATCTTTCTGGCTAGTTGAAATTAGGGTAGAAGTCATGGAACCTTCCAGGAAAGGGGGGGGGATGGGCGGCCCCAATGCCTCAGAAACGTGGAGTCCACGGGGTTTTACTTTGGGTCAGAATCCTGCAGAACTCCCTCCCTGTGTCTTCTGCAACTTGCATCAGCAGCTAAGCAAAAACCACAAAGAAAGTCCCAGGAGGTATGGTATGACCAGGAATAAATACAGGCAGGGAACATTTGAACCAAAACACACAGAAACCTGACAACCAGGACATGCCAGGACATGCCAGCTCATGACTTAGAAAGGTTGCAGCTTTTACTGTGAGCATTCACAGTCACCCAGTTAAACAACAACAACAACAACAATAATAACTGCAGACACTGCTCGGGGGTGTCTCTGGATTTGGGGATACTAAACTATACAAAGTTGTACTGTAGGGGAAGGGCTGTGAAACCAAAGGCAAAATGAACATTTTCTTGCCCTTGAAAGGAAGAGGTGCGGGGTCGGGTTAAGGGGTGGAATTTCCCTGGTTCATTCCATGACGCCAAGACCAAGGTTAGGAATGAACTGAACCACCTTGTAAAAAGCATTATATATAAAGTCATCTGTTTACCTCAGCCGCTGCTGTCACAAGCCCATGTACCTATCAAGGATTTAAAGCAAACACTGCAAGCGGCTAACAGAACAACACGGTTTCTGAGTCTCTGCTAAGACCGGAGTCACTTACAAAATGGGTTTAGGAACTTAAAATTATGGGAGGGGAGGAAAGAGGGGGAAAACAAGAACCCTTTTATTTAGCATCTATTCACAATGAAAATTGGCACAGAAGCCAACCACATACATTAACATAGCTCGGGCAAGTTTAAAGCTTATGAATACATTTCTGTGGGAAAATGTGAATATGGAAAATCCCCTCTCTTATTTTGCTTTTTCCAAAAGAGCAATGAGCGCTGGGCTCCATATGTGTCCATAACCTCACTTGGAAATGCCAAGTGGGACTGAGCTGGAGGAACCCAGGTCTGAAGGGAGACGAGGGCCAGCTACCTTGGAAAGCTGAGGAGAGGAAGGAAGAGGGCCTGCCAACTCGCTCCGAAGCAAGATTTCATCATAAATCACCGAGGGGAAACCCATCGGAATGTACTGGGGCTCTCAGAATCTCTCTGATGACTTGGGTGCCTGCTGGAGAAGTTTCATTAAAGCAAGAATAAGAAAGGAAAAGAACTGTGTTTCAAACCTTGTTCAAAACACATTCATTATGTAATACCAGTACTTGGGAGGCTGAAGCAGGAGGATCAAAGGTTCAAGGCCAGCCTTGGCAACTTAGTAAGCCCCTGAGTGACTTAGCAAGACCTGGTTTCAGAATAAAAATAAAAAAGGGCTGGGGTGGAGTTCGGAAGTAAAATGTCCCCGGGTTCAATCCCCAGTGCCAAAATAAAAATAAGTGTTTGCATACAATGAGTTGACTATGATGAGTTTCTCATTACGTTTTATCTGTCAATGTTTTCCCCTTAACAAAATTTTAAGTATTTAGAAACACAAAGTGATTAATCTTTCTAAAAACTGGCTTGACAATGAAGTCTTCTGCTGATATTTTTTCTTCCATTATTTTTCAGGCACTAGTAGGGAATGAGGGATTTGACAATCCATTCACAGAGTGGGGAAAATAGTTTGGAGATGAACAGGCTAAAAATACTATTCACACCTGTATCCATCCATTTATCTGTCTACTGTCCACCCACCCATTCATCTATACATTCATGCATATCCATTCATCCAACCATCCATCCATCCATCCATCCATCCATCCATCCATAAGTCCATCCATCCATACATCCATACATACATTCATATATCCATCTGTAAGTCCATCCATCCATCCATCCATCCATCCATCCATCCATCCATAAGTCCATCCACCCATTGATCCATCTACCTTCCCAACAAACATTTATTGAGGGCCCAAAGGGCACTCGAATCTGCACATGCAAACAAAGGTCTGTAGAAGGCCTGAGAAAATAATCATCATTCCTGAAACCCATCTTCACTGGTTAAGCATAAGCACTGTAGCAGTGTCAGTCCTGGTGGAGGAGTATATAACACATGCACAGATCATGAAACAGGTGGCAGATAACTTAGGAACCAAGAGGAACTCTAAGTAGATGTATAAGTAGAGAAGATCAGGTGAGAAAATGGAGTAATCAGAAACCAACCATTAAGCAAGGCGTGGTGGTACATGTCTGTTGTTCCAGTATATGGGATCCCGAGATAGAGGGTAGGCAGGCACAAAACTCCATATTCATAATTTGGTTAATGCTGCCAGCTCTGTGAAGACTGATGTCAGAGTGCATAATTAGTGTGCAAGCTCAAGGAGAGAGCAGCGTGTCCAAAGGTCCTGTGATGAGAACCAGCTTGGCACTTCTGAGGGAATGTCTGAAGGCTTGTGTTGCTAGGGACACAAACTTCTAAGATCCATGCTGAAGATAACATAAAGTCATCAATGGTTTCCCACAGGGAAGAGATGCTATGATGTCTTCCTTTTGGAACTATCTTTCTGGCTTCTGGGAGTCATGTGGCGAGTGGTGGAGGCTGGGAGGCCACGGGGGAGCCATTCAGGTAAAATGATGGTGCCACATGAGCTAGGACCTTTCAAGTGGAGACGGAGAGAATGAGAGGTATGTGAAACTGTGTCGAAGAAAAAAACACTGTAGAAATGAATGACATCAGGCCTGTCCTTGGGAAGCCAATGAATGGGAAAGGAAGAAAGTATTCCTGAGTGGTTGACAGAGACAGAGTGAGTGGAGTCAAGATGACACCACCGGATAGCAGGTCCCAAGCTCCTGCAGGCTCAGGCCAGTCGTTGAGGTAGTTGTGAGTATGCTACTCTTAAGACCAGCTGCCCGTCCAACTTAGCCATGAGGACAGATCATTTGCTCCGAGATGGGCAGAGATGATTTGAATCAAACCAACCATTCTTCGACCCATCCATCCATCCATCCATCCATTCCTCCATCCATCCACCCAACAAATATTCTCATCTTTCTTCTAGTCCAGATTTTGCTCCACTTCTGCATTGTGAAGTTTGTAGGCCTGAAATCCAAAATTAGAAGAAGAAAATCACAAGTGTCCGTTACTTAGAATTACACTTTCTCATTTATCTTTAGAATAAAAATTAGCAGTCATAGAAAGTATGTTCAAATATTAAAATTGTTTTCAACTTAATTTTTGAGAATCATGAACTCAGAGTTCTGGTGGCTGGAAATCCTAGTATTGTTCTCTTTGGCCAAAACCGCATTTGCCTTACCTTCACAGAGATTACAAGCTTTCCCTTGCACGTGGGAATATGATAAGAGACACTTGAATGTCTTTTTGTGTGCTGGTCACCTGTCACTGCATTGAAAGTAGCAAGGGAATGATTACCTTGAACTTTCTGCTAACAAGCTTCCCAAATTACAAATGTGTCCCTTAAATGATTAGAAAGCCAAACCCAGATACCCCATCATTTGACTTTGACACGTTACTCAGTTTACTGTACACATTTGGTGAATGATTTCTTTTCCGGGTGTCACTTTGTCAATCTGTTATTCAAAGCATAACTTTAAACACTGCTTCTAGTAGCAAAATGGACAGAGAGCTCAAAAAGTATATAATGATATAATAAGTTTATATATCTCATAAACACTTGCCAATCTCCTAGGTTGCTTTTTTTTTGGTTATTGAAAAAGACAGGTAGGCAGAGAATAGAAGGTGGTTCTTGTTATTTTTCAAAACCAGTTCATGCTTTCTAATGAGTCACATCCTTGCATCTAAGCCAAGTTCTTCCAGGTCCCCACTGGCCTCGGCTTTAAGAACCCTGGGTGTGACTCATGGGTCATGATCCTGAAGACAGAGCCCTATATTTCTCCAAAAACAATTTGGGCCCCTCCACCTGTGATGCAATGATACAACTCCATATAAATCAGTGGGAGCTTTTATGGGTTGACTAATAGGTTAACACCCTGTAATCCAGAAATGGAGTTGCCCAAGCTTTTTTTAGGCAGGGTCATATAAATTGTGTCTCAGGCAGGGGTACTAGAGACCTCAATGCCTTCCAAGGTGCTGTAGTAGGATGATACACAAAAAATGGACGAGTAATGTGCATGAAATTATGCAAATAGTATCCACTCTGGGCTAGAAAGAGATCAATTTCTGCGCCTTTACAATGGTTCTCAATGGTAGGTCATCATACTTGGAATTGCAAGGATAGGCCTCGCTCCCAAGAGAGAGTAGAGAAGTAGAAATTGGGTTTGAACTTCATAACTTGGGAACACAATGTTTGAAGCCTCATTTGAAAGAGTCAATTAAATATTATTTGCACATTTTTTCCCTAAGATTTGTTATCTAGGGTCTATAGCTGCAAGAACCACATTTTGCCATCTCAATCAGTTCCTCAGAAGCTAGTCTGGCACAAAATTTTGTGGACAAATAAGAAAACAGCATTTGTAAGAAAACTAGAAACAAAATCTTTGGGGGAAAAAATAAATGTGTCCACTATTAAATGGATACAGTTTCAAAATCAAACCAGGATGTCAGATGTGTGTGAACCATAACCAATGTGTTGCCACCTGGAGCACTAGGTTAAAACAATACTGCTTCCGAGTGGGAAATAGATTGATTAGTGACATCTGCCACAGGCTCAGAATTAGGGAGTAGTTAGTGGTTTTAGTGGCATCTACTTACCATGCATATCCTTGCATACCCTACTTCCTAAGCCAGAATATTAAGAATTATTTTTACTCTAAGGGCTGACAATGTAGCTCAGTGACAAGCACCTGATTAGCACAAGTTAGGCCCTGAGTTCAATACACACACACACACACACACACACACACACACACACACACACATACACACACATACACACACACATACACACACACACGCACATACACACACACACACTGCTGTAAATAAAAAATAAAATGGAGCAAGATCTTATGTTAGCACATTATCTAATTTATAAGTGTCATTGTCATAAGCACTTTATAAATCTTGTTAGTGAAGAAAGCCTTATAACTCCAACTCGGAGGGGCTCATCAGTGAAGAACCTTCTCCTATGGTTTCCGCATGGTACATATGCCAATGACTTCCAAATGTTTATTCTTCTGACCCAGACTCTTCCCTTAGCTTGGGATTATAGTTTCAGTTGCTTATTAGATACCTTCATCTCGAAGGTAGTAAACTCAAAGAAACAAAACAAAAACTCTTCTTACTCTACAAATTATTCCTCATTACACATTTCCTATACCATTAGGGGCATCCTTATAAACTCAGACAAGAACTTTAAACTCATTTCTATTTTTCTTTCAACAATTTCACACAAGCAGTTACCAAATTTTAATGCTTGATTTCTATCTAATGCCTCTTCTTTTGGTATGAGGTTCCTATAGTTGCATAACAGATTACCAAACAATGTAGCAGCTCAAAGAACACAATTTATTTTCTCCCCATTTCTTTGGATAAGAAATTAGGGAATGGGTTAGTTGAGTTCTCTGATCTGGGTGGTTCTTATCTGAAGGCTCCAGGGAAGGGTATGCTTCCATGATCATTCAGGTGGTTGAGAAGATCCGGTTTCTTGCATTATAGAACTGAGGTCCTCTTTGCTAGTTGTCAGCTGGTGGCTGCTCCCAAAGGTCCATATGTCTTGACACATGACACCCCCGTCAACACCAGCAATGGAGAATGTCTTCATATCCAATCTCAGGCTTTGAGCCTCTCTCACCAGGAAGACTGTTGTCCCTTTGTAAGACACATCTGATTAATTCAGATTCACTCGAGGTAATCACTCCTTGTTACAACTGATTGGATATCTCAATTATTTCTGCTAATCCCTTCAGGGCAGCACTGAAATTAACACATGACAAAATAGCTGGGAGACATTGGTACACCCAGAGATGTGAATTTGGTGTGTGTGGAGGTCTCATGGAATTCTGCCTACCATAATTTCCACCACCACTAATCAGCTCTGGGTAAATCATTACAATGACCCTCTGATTCTATGTTAAATAGGATTCTCCCAGGAGCAGAACTTGAGGTATTATTTTAACAAGTTCAAGACATATAGTCGCAAGGTAAACTCAAGAAGCACTTGTGGGAAATAAGAAAGTGAAGCAAAAAAGAAGAAAACCAGAGTGTTAGTAAATGTGTGGCCACCATGAGCAAGTAGTGCTCATTCTCCCTGAGAAGCAAGAGAGAGCTGGGGGGTTTATCCTCCAACTCCCACCATTATCACTGTGTCCTGTGACATGAATGTCTTCTTATTTAACTATATAAATTACAAATAAGATCCTGTCGTCTCTCTTTCTAAAAACACCTATCTGTTTATGCAAGCAGCCAACATTGATTGAGCTCCTCTGGTGTGCAATGTCCTTTGATGGTCTCTGTGGATTCAACCAATGAAAAGACCTCCACTTACGGAGCTGATGAAGGGAACAGTCCAAAACTCCAGGTTCCTGAGCCCATAGGTCTTTCAAAATCTGCTGCACATCTGTTTCACCAGCATCCTCTTTCTCCTTTCTCCATAGAAATAGTTATAGGAATAGTCCTCCATTCAGGTCACCCAAAGTCCTCAGTATTCTTGGGAAAGGTTGCACTCTTCCTTGCTTTAATTGACTTTTTGTTGTATTGCATTGCCTACAAGATACCTGAGTCAACATGTGCATCCCTGAGCACCAGCTAGCACCTCTCTTTCAATTCCATTTATCCCACTCTTGCCCCCAGTCCAGGGCTTGCTGCATAGGAGGTTGTTCTGGAAAAAACATACTTAAGAGCTATGAAAGAATGAAATAATTCTGACAGAGAATTGTTTTGTGTTTCTTTTAGTTTTTAGTTTATATTTCCATAGGTGGCATTTTTCTTGGCTTTTGATACGTATCTATTGATAGATAATAAAGATAGAGATGAGCAGACACACTCCTAAAAAGAAAGAGAAAATAGATGCATAGATAAGATATATGGATAAGACACACACAATAATTTAATACATATGTAAATTGGCTCTTGGTATTCTGGAATTCTGTTAAGGGTCAGCTGTCATTGTCTTTGATGCTAATTTTAAAACAGGTCTTGTAAGCTGGGTGTGTGTGTGTGGGGGGGCATGCTGTTAATCCCAGTATTTGAGAGGCTGAGACAGAAGGATGGAAGGTTCTCAGCCAGCTTCAGCAATTTAGTGAGGCCCTCTGCAACTTAGTGAGAGCATGTTTCAAAATAAACAGTAAAAAAGGGCTGAGGGTAAGCTCGAAGGTAAAATGCCCCTGGGTTCAATCCCCAGTAATTAATGTGTGCGGGCACGCGAGCACGCACACACAGAGATCTTGTAGACATCAGGGCTAAGGTAAGCCAAATCCTCAAACTTCTGTAAACAATATCTCCTTTCTCTTTTTTCTTTTGAGAATGAATCTTTTTCAATATATTCTCACTAACTTTGTGGATTTTTTTCTTTCCTTTTTAGACTAAATGTTTGAAAGCATATGGATAACATATATGAATTACTGAAAAGATTACATTTTTAACTAATTCAGTTATATTTCTGTGAAGCACAGTAAAGTAAAGTAGAAGCAAGTAAATCCTATTAAGCAATCTAAGGACATTTAAAAATCATAGTGGCTGGGCATGGTGGGGCATGCCTGTAATCCCAATATTTGAGAGGCTGAGACAAGAGAATCCCAGGTTTGAGGCCAGCTTCTGCAACTTAGTGAGACTTTGTTTCAAACTAAAAAATAAAAAGGGCTGGGGGTGTGGCTTGAAGGTAAAATACTTCTGGGTTCAATCCCCAGTACCAAAAAAAACCCGGAAACAAAAAAAAACAGTGGCCTTATACAGGATTATATGTACTTTAAGCAAAAATGCTCCACATTCATACTGCCACTAAAAACAAACTCCTGGACTCAGATATTTGAGGTACATAATTGAGATTCCTTTTGTTTCCTTCAAGTCCTTCTTGGTTCAAGAAAACTGTCAGCTCTACAATACATTTCTCTTACTTGAGACTTTGTTTTAATAGCTGCGACCAAGCTCCTATTGTATACTAAGCACTGTACTATGGGTTAAGGTTCCCAAAACAGTAAGATTAAAAGAAATGCACCCAGGACAAAATGTTAATTACTTTGTCTCAATAAATATTATACCCAACAGGCCCAAGTTTTTCAAAACTCAAACAGAAAAAAAAGAGCCGACTTAATGAGATTTTATACTTGCCTGTGAGTAGCAACTATTAGATTTCAGACAAGTAGGAAATCTATGGTCGCAAAAGTTAATGAATACTTTCCAGAGTGAAATGGGCAAGATAAAGGTCTTCCAGAGATCAACTCTAATATGTCACATTTTAAAGTTCCTGTATTATTAAAAAATGAAGAAATCCTATCATTTGATTTAAGAAATTGTAAAATATTTTAGATATTCACCTTGAACATGGTAACACTTTTAATTTTTTTTTTTTTTTTTTTTTTTTTTTTTTTTTTTTTGCGGTACTGGGGATTGAACACAGGGGCATTCTACCTCCAAGCTACACCCCCAGCCCTATTTTTTTTTTTATTCTTTATTTTGAAACCGAGTCTCACTAAGTTGCGGAGTGCCTCACTAGGTAGCTGAGGCTGGCCGCGAACCCGGATCCTCCGGTCTCAGCCTCCAGAATGCTGGGATTACAAGCGTGCGCCACCACACCCGGCTACACTTTTAATTTAAAAATACAATGCAATGTGTTAGGTGCAGTGACCATATCTGTAATCCCAGTTACTAGGGAGGCTGAGGATCACAAGTTTGAGGTTAGCCTGGGCAACTTGGCAAGACCGTATATCAAAATTTTATAAAAACAATAAAAAGGGAAGGTGATGTAACTTTACTAGAATGCCCCTGGGGTCAATTCCAAGTGCCACAAAAAGGCAACATAACTGTGATAGTCATAAGACTAGTACATGTATTTATGGATAATATTACTTTATGATTTAGGAGAGATTGACTTTGTTAATAGCACACAGTTTAAAGTTGTAGAATGGACATCTTTGGATTCACCTTGGCCTCCATGGCAGTGTGCACATATGTACAACCTCATCTGGAGCAGATGCCAAAGCCTTATTTATTTACTAATTCATTTGACATCAAGTCTAAATCTGAGATCACACTGAAAGGGCCACGTGACATAACCTAGTGTAACTGGAAAAGTCATTGATATTTTGAAACTGTCATGGCCAGGACTCTAACACACATGAGGAGAAGCATTTTACTTTGCAAATGTTCTTAGAAACATAATTTCCTCTCCACACTCCCTCTCCTCACCTGCATATCAAAACATTAATTATGACAACCCTTTTTGATATAGATAGAAAGTATTCTATAACTACCTTACAAAGAATATACTTGGCCTAGGACACTTGAGGGTAATTCTCAATCAGAAGAGAATGTAATACACCAGGGAGAGCAGAAATAAGGCAGATATCTGGAAAGGAGATAAGGAAAGAAAATAGAGAGGGAGGGAAGGATGGAGGAGGAAGGAAGGGAGGGAGGGAGGGAGGGAGGAAGGAAGGAAGGAAGGAAGGAAGGAAGGAAGGAAGGAAGGAAGGAAGGAAGGAAGGAAGGAAGGAAAAAACAGGTTTTGGGGGGGAGGAAAGTCCAGGAGACCTTGTCTAGCAAGGCCGAGGTGGAAGGTGCCGTCTTCAAGGCCTGTCCAACACAGACTTTGAATCTGCGGCTCTGCCCTTCCCAACAATGATAGGGGAATTCAGACCCGGCACAGCTCCGGCATAACTGTGGACAGATTTTCCCCCATATGTTTACAGAATTCTGAAGGTACAGAAATAGCTGTTGAACTCTAAGCAGTTTTTGTAAAATTACCCCAGCTTGGAGATGTTTTCATTCTACCCTGGGGACTCTTTGGTGAAATCTAAATAAGTGGGAAGTTTCAGCTATTTTGGAGATTTCCTTGTGCTAAATAATATTCTGTAGATCGGATAAAACACGGGAAAAAATGTAGATATTTTCACATTCACATAAATCAAAATGGCGGAATGTTTCAAAACAAACCAAAAAGTGCCCCAAGGCTGAAACCACTTATGGAAATTCTTAGCCGAAAGGGATAATTTATTAGATCATTTATCACAAACAGCACAACAAGCAAGTGAAAACTGGTGTCTGTGACCTCAGTTACCACACACGGATGGGGTGATGTTTTCTATTTATGAGAAGGATCACAATAAGCTTCGCACAGGGCCCATGGAAGAAGGGTCAGGTCCGATTCCCTGGAAGCTTTCTCCTCAGCACTCTGGGGCACTCTGATTTAGGAGACAGTTGTCGGTACAATTGACAACTGGGGCGATTTTTCTTCCTTATGTGATTCTATTTACTGGCTCTTAAAGGATTCATTTTTTAATTGATCAATTCACAGAATCATAAGGAAAACAATCTTCCTCACCTGCTTAATTCCCATTCATATTCCAGAGAGCAGCTGCAACATCACTTACCCAACAAAATCAAGCTAAACAGTATGTCTTCCAGCCCCCAGTGAGTTTCCTTGGACTGGAATCCAGAAGGCCAGGAACAAGGCCTTCTATGCCCAGAGTCCCAGTACCTAGCAAGTGCCTAGATCTTAGCAGATGCTCAGTAATTTTTTTTGGGGGGGGAGAAGGGTTTGGGGATTGAACCAGGGGCATTCTACCTCTGAGTTACACCCCTAGCCTTTTTATTTTTTATTTTGAAACAGGATCTCATCAAGTTGTTGAGAGTCTCCCTAAGTTGCTGAAATTGACCTCGAACCTGATATCTTCCTGTCTCATTCTCCCTAGCACAGGGATTACAGGCATGTGCCAGCATGCCCAGCCAGAATAAATGTTTTTTGTTTGTCTGTTTGTTTTATGTTTTTTTTAAATAAATTACTATTAAAAAATCTTTGCAGCCGGGCGTGGTGGCGCACGCTTGTAATCCCAGCATTCGGGAGGCTGAGACCGGAGGATCCGGGTTCGCGGCCAGCCTCAGCTACCTAGTGAGGCACTCCGCAACTTAGTGAGACTCGGTTTCAAAATAAAGAATAAAAAATGGGGCTGGGGGTGTCGCTCAGAGGTAGAATGCCCCTGAGTTCAATCCCCAATACCGCCAAAAAAAAAAAAAAAAAAAAAAAAAATCTTTGCAAGGATCAAAATGCCTGACTGCACTTTGTGTCTGTAAGCAGGTGTTTCCAGAGTTAATTGGGCAACTCAACCACCTTGGACCAGTGGGTCTATTTCCCTCTTGGTTCGTTTTCCCCAGAGTCACAAACATGCCTGCCACAGTCATGAGCATGCGTCCTCCTGCAACTGAGCTTCAAGTCAAGAAGCAAGAAAGGCATTGCTTCTCGAATACCAGCCTCTCACTAGGGAAGAAATCCTTCCTTGGGGGTCTTCTTTGCAAACTTCGCTCTCAGCTCCATTGGCCAAGATATGATCATGTGCCTTTAACCTGCACACAAGGAAGGCTGGGAAAACAAGTGTCAGGAATTTTCCATATCTATAATAAGGGGTGGGTTCTGCAAGCAAGGGGGAAAAAAAAAAGGTGGGAAGGTAGCTATTGGACAGTAGTCAAGTGTCTGTCAGGAAGGCCCAAGATTCTATTCTTTACTTAGCATTTTTCTTAAAAACCTGTCATTAAAATAGAAACTCTGATGTTTCATAAAAACATGGAAAAAACATGTCCCTGACAGTTTCTGACATAGCTTTCCCTGGTCCAAAAGTGAATATAATAATGCTTCATAAATAATTACATCCAGCGTCTGATAAGAAAAGACCTCTGTCAACATGATGGCCTTGAATGTTGTTTTGAACTTCTATTAGATCAGAAAATCATACCAAAAATGTACCTCATTTTATCTTGCTATTGTCGGCTGATGTTATTTAACTGATGAATGCTGTCCATTAATGACTATCATTATAGCAAAATGGTTTTGTGAATCAGGAATAGTATTACATGCTCTTATTCTTTTTTTCAAATACATTAAAAGCCTTTTTCGAAACAGTAAGCACTTTAAAATAGTGCTTGTGGAACAACTGGGTTATAGACTACTCAATGTATTGACATAGAACCCTGCGTGGCTTCTTAATTGTGCTGAAACTCAGTATTACTGAGAAGTCAAAGATGCAGAGTCTCAATTCATTTTATGACTGGAATATGTGATTATTTAAGAATAGGCCCAAGAAACAGAGTTTGTCTTTTACCTCCTCTGTCTTGATTAGCTCTACTTCTAACCCTAGTTTGAAAATTCCTTGATAAGGTGCAAGGTGTTGAAATGTTCCATTTCAGCTTTCTTGGCAGGACTTTGACATACCTGAGCAGAGAAGCCAGCCTGGACCACTGACCTGGGGATGAAGGATGAGTTCCTTCTTCAACTCAGAAAGATGGAAGCACGAAGGACCCACTTCAGTTTTTTCTCAATCTGCACTGTTCTCTGGATCTGTTAATCAGATCTGGCATTCATTGGTTGAAACTCATACTAGTATTGCCAAGAGTTCTGCACCATGAGCCTTCCTCTCAGTTATGTCCCTTGGGGTCACCTGAAATTTTGACCAGGTATGGAAAGTGACTCCCTGAAAACCCAGCTCAATGACTGGGTATTCCAGAAAATTCCTGGTTTATGTTGTGGCTGTTTCACAGGAAAAAAAAAATGTAAGTGTATCTTTCAGGCATTTTTGGTTCTTGTTTTTCCTGGCCACATCATTGCCTACTGAACTTTATCTTCTCTTAAGCTCATTTTTTAGTTTACAAATTCTACTGTTGCTAAACATTTAAAACTATACTCCTGGGTATGGTAGCACACAACTGTAACCCCAGTACTTGGGAGGCTGAGACAGGAGGATCACACATTCATGGCCAGCCTCAGCAACTTAGCAAGGCCCTCTGTAACTTTGTGAGGCCCTGTTTTAAAAATATAAAATAAAATAGGGCTGAGGGTGTGGCTCAGAGGTAGAATGTCCCTGGATTCAATCCCCAGTACCCCCAAAACAAAAAGAACAACAACAAACTCTACATCTTAAAGAATGCTGTCGCCTTTCCAGCCTCCACAAATCCTGAGCATACTCTGATGAGCTTCTGAGAATGCTTAGACAAATACCAATGGAGGCTGGCTTGTCACACGTGCAGATATAAGAAATGGCAGCATTTCTTTGGGGAAATTTGGAAAAGGTTTCATGTTGAGGACTTGACATTTCTCAGAGTGACTGAAAATATTGGCTAGAACTATGCAGATTTAGGACACGTTATTTAAAACACCAGGGAAAGATAAGTGATATATATCTTCTCCTATTGTCCCAAGACCAACTTGTATCAAAATTATCTAAGCAGTTTGTTTTAAAAATACATAGATCCTTCGTCTCCTTTTTTTTTCTTTGGGGGCGGGAGGAACTGGAGATTGAACCCAGGGGCATTCTACCTCTGAGCTACTCCTCCAATCCTTCTTTTTATTCTTTAATTTGAAACAGGGTCTCACTAAGTTGCAGAGGGCCTCACTAAGTAGTAGCTGAGGCTGGCCACAAACCCAGATCCTCCAGTCTCAGCCTCTCAGATACTGGGATTACAAGCATGTGCCACCACGGCCAGCTGCCCCAGCGCCACCACGCCCAACTTGGTCTCCTTCTTAAAGGTATTGTCAGGCTCCTTTACAGTAGGATTTCAAAACATGGGCTTTTGAAATTTGTCCTTTTGTCCCCTTTTCAAGGTGATTGTTACACATCTTGGAGAATCATTTACAGAGGGCATTTCCGGTCCATATCAGTCTCCCTGATTCGTAGGTCAATCTGAAAAGCGAAGGGGAGCGGGTGGTCAAAGGGGTTCATTCTCAGTACAGAACTGGCCATAGCTGTAACTTCACGACTACAGATTGAAGGAAGAGCCCTTGGCCCTCTGCGTGCCCTGGGCTTCTGAAGAAGACTAGGAAGCCAGTACATCCCTTCTGAGAGTAATAGTTCCAAAAGCCTAAGCCAACATATATAGGATTATAAAGACAATAGACGGCATTAAGGTGTGATTTTATCTATGGACCCCTGGGGATCTGGGCATACCAGATTAAGTGTCCACAGATCCAAGGGACAAAGTAACCCAACTTTCAGTGGCCTGCCAAGTGGGGATGACAGACCAGCTGTGGCCAGAAGCTGTCTGGTGCTGGATTGAGGATTACTTGCGTCTCCACTTACACAAGCGAAAATTCTCTTCCATTTGAAAAGTCACACCTTGGTCTCACATCTCCCTTTAGCTACCACTCTCTCTTCTTTCCTTGTTATTTTTTTTTTCCAGCAAAGCATGTAGAAAAAGTGACCCACATGTCACACCTCACTCCTCGCCCTCTGACCATGTCCCCACCGCTTTGCTTCCGCCAGAGTCCGCAGCATTCGCCGCTGCTGACCGCGTCCTCTGTGTACGGTCTCCCGGCTCAACCTCCCGGCTCCCCGGCCTGCGCACTGTCCTTTCCAGTCTCTCCTCCATGAGTTCCCATTTCTCCCACATATCTCTCCTCACTAGTCTCTGTCCTCAACCCTCTTTGCTTCAGCAGGTGGACACATTCATTCACTTCTTCACATTATTCATTCATTTATTCATTCATCCATTCATTTATTCATTTCACTCACTCATTCATTTATTCATTCATCTATTTGTAGTGACTACTACGTGCCAATAGGCATATGTTCAGTGACGAACAAAAATTCATAGTTCATGGAACCAAGATAGTAATGAGAAAGGTGGACAACAAATAAATAAATGCTTATAAGGTGTGATAAGTGCATAAAAAGAAAATGTCTTGCAGCATCTATGTGACAAAGATTAAATGCATGCTCTATTTCTAGGAAGGCCTCTGAGTCCCTGGAGAATGAACTTGCCCTTGTGTGAGTCTTAAATATTTCTTTTGTTCTCTTAACTGAAGGGTTAAGCTGGAAGTATCCCAAGTGCCTAGGAATGCTGTGATGGTTAAATGCATTCTACAAGCTTGGGAGGAAATTATTGGCCTTTATGCCCCATATGTTTCAGAATTTTTCTAGACAGGTGGTTCTCAACCTTGGCAGCATATTAAAGTCACTAGGACCAAAGTTTTAAAAAAACTAGCAATGTCCACCCCCCACCCTCGGAGACTATAATGTATTGATTTTGGTGTACAGCCAGGACATCAGTGAGAATTTATTATCTGTGTGTGTGTGTGTGTGTGTGTGTGTGTGTGTGTGTGTGTTTTACTGCAGATTGAACACAACAGCATTCTATTACCAAGCTGCACCCCCCACCTCAGCCCATTTTATTTTTTGTTTTGAAACAGGGTCTCCCTAGGTTGTCGAGAGTCTCAATATCTTGCTGAGGCTGTCCTCAAACCTGTGATCCTCCTGTCTCAACCTCTCAAGTACTGAGATTACAGGTGTGTGCTACCATACCCAGAATCAGTGACATTTTTAAAGGTGATTTTAATGTGCAGCCAGGGGTGAGAACCATTGGCTTAGGCAATAGCTCAAACCACTATAAAAAGTAACTAGCCTAGATCTCCCAAAGTCCAAGGAACAAGCTCCCACCCTGAACTCAGCCCCCCATTTGGACAACACCCCATCTCCCAGTTCCTCACCCAAGTACTTATGTCCAATCTTGGCACCTCCACACACCTGGGTCCTCCTGCAGACACACAGCATAACCTGTGCTCTCTGTTTAATAACGGGGTTCCCCCCTGGCTACATTCCCAACTAGTATTCCTGCCCTCCTTCTCCATGGCCCTCCCCTTATAAATAATGTATATCTAAGACAGGTTGAAATCTCAGTTTCTACTGCTAATCTATATAATTACATTACTCACCTGCCAAGCCTACTACAGTAAAAAGACTTAAGAGAGAGGTTTTTGTATTTTTTTTTCCTGAGCCAGGAAGGTGGACTTTGACACTCCCTCCTGGCCTGGTTTGGAAAGGAGCCTTTATCTGCTTGACAGTGCCTCCAAAGAGAACACCCCACCTCCTTGGAGAGCCTTTCTTTAGCCCAGCAGGTGCTCATCAGGAAACAGATTCTCAACCTCACTGATGGAACCAGCAGTGCCTTCAAAGTAGGCCAAATATTTTGGAGCTCGTCTAACCAGAAATTCTTACCCACTCCCAAAAAATGCATATCCTGTTCATCCAAAGGACGATAATTAGCACCTGCTTCCACCACTGAACTGCGGGATCTGGCAAGTTGCTCCCAGAGTTCTTCCGGTCTCTCTGGCCCTCTGCTCGCTAATGAACCACGTTGGTCACATGACATGCCACCTAATCTACTAGAGAGGGTGTTGCAGGACTCAGCGTTAGGTGTGACTGTCCCAACAAAACCATTAGAGAGTGCGTAAGGAAGGACGTAGCTAGAACATAGCCAGGGAGGGAATCCAATTAATTTGACAGCCATGGATTCCTACCCAGAAAGATTATAGCATCATAGAATATTAAAGCTCAGACATACCCTAGAAATTGCCTAATCCAGATGTTGTAAGCACTTTGGCACTCACTGCCTCAATTGAGAATCTATCAGAAGCCACATGCCTTCTTTTCAGAAAAATGCGTGTACACATGTGTTTGTTTTTCACATTGCTTCAGGAGACTGGATCACAGACTCCTTGGCTCCCTATTGAAGAACTCAGATACAGTCTTAACACACACACACACACACACACACACACGCACGCACACACACACACACACACACGCGCACACACACACACATTATAGATGAAGCCACTATGGTCTGGAGAAGCATGAAATTCTCCAAAGGACTCACAGGTTAGCAGTAGAAATGCAAGTTCCAAAGTCTTGATTCTAGTCCCAGGAGACTCATCCCAGACTACTGTTCTAATCCTTCCCTAGATGATGTGTGACTGCTATTTTCTAGGACTACCGTCCTTCATCTGAGGCTTCCTGTTCATCCACTTTACAAGCTGTATCTTTTTTGGCAAGATGGACAACCATATCTCCTTTGACCGGGTAGCCTCTTTCTTAACAATAATGACTTAACATGTCAAAATATCTCCAAGCATAAAGTCAAGGGTTGGAGAGCTTCAGAGTCACGTCTTCGCCAGAGCACCACCTGGTGGAGGATTGCAATAAATCCTACCTCAGCAAGGGGAAATGCCAGGATACAGGGAGGAGTCACCATTTCTTCCATCTTCAATGCCAGGAAAGTAATTTTATCCAGAATTTTTTTTACATGAACATTCTTTTAAATATCACCAAATAAAAGCAGTTTCATAGACTAAGTGATTACATGAGAAATCCACACTCTTATTTCCTATCTCTTTATACAAACTTAATGTTCTTGCTCTCTTCTTTGACAAGAGATACATTAAAAAGCAAGAGTAAAAAGGAATTGTCTTGCAGAAACCATTTCCAACTACATTTGGCAAACAGAAAGGACATCAAGTGAATGGGGTTTTCTTACACTATCATCTCACTATTTACAGGCAATTGAATTCTGTTTCTATCTCTGCCATCTAGGAGCTATATAATCCTGGGTAAATCATTTAATTGTTTTCATCTGTGACATAGATATATCAGAAGCAATGACTATAACACTTTATCACTGCTGTGTGACTTTGATAAGTTATCACTTCAACTTCCTGTGCCTGCTTTCCTCTTCTTTAAAATAAGGAAGGCAATAATATTACTCATCTTCTAAAGCTGTTGTGAGGACCTAAGTATGTAAATGGTTCAGTTTCATGACATTTTTATGACCAGCGGCATGACATGGGATTTGTGGGAGGAGCTGACGAGAGTTCCATAAGCATCTCAAGTGACCAATACATTTCTCCCAAGACACTGGTTGATAGAGACTTGCTTGAAATATAGATGGCGGGCATCCCATGTGGTACCAGCTTCATACCACAATCTTAATAGCTTGTGTTTATTAAGGTGCCATGGAGATGACTTAGTGCCTAGAACATAGCCTCACAGATTTCAATATCATGTGTAAAACTGACATGATATTAAGCCTAGGAAATCAGGTGTTAGTGAGGGAAGGGAACTGGGAGAAGATCAAGTTTACTTGCTTTCTTTATACGTGATGAAAGTGAGACTCAGAAGTGTCAAGGACTCACTCAAGGGCACAGAGTCATGCATGGTGGATCAGAACAAAGCTCGGGATTCTAGTTTTTAGTTCCATCTCCTGTCACTATAAACAAATGGGAAAGAAAAGAAAGAGAAAGAGAGAGAGAGAGAGAGAGAGAGAGGGGGAGAGAGAGAGAGAGAGAGAGAGAGAGAGAGAGAGAGAGAGAGAGAGAGAGAGAGAACAGACTTTAAAGAGTGAAATGCACTCTTTAAAGCAAGGCTTCTAATTAGTCAATTTAGTCTGGTTGCTGAACTTAAAACTCTGGGCTTGATACCTCAGGTTTCACTCATGGGTTGAAAGGACCAAATTTCCAAAGCTGCAACTACAGTGGCCATCAGTCACACCTCTCTTATCTGGAAAGCCAAGGTCCAAACCCATCTCTATGTGTGGTCGGAGCTGCCTGCCTTAGCAGCATCTGGACTCTAGGACACATGGCACCATCCTACCTGGGCCCGAGACCTACTCAGCAACTAGAGGCTTCGTGTTCCTGGGACAGAGATGCAACAGACAAGGTGCCAAGCCTGGCATTGACAGCATTAACAAAGACGATCCCCAGGAAGTTCAAGGGACATGACCCCAGCTTCTGCAGATCTTCCCACACCTCAGGATAGACTTCAACAGTAGTTCATATGGTCTTCTGGTTTTGCAAATTTTTCAAAAGAAAACTCTATTCATCATAATCAGTTAACACAGCTATCTCGTTCCACTCTGCTTTCTACTCTATGATACTTCCTTTTGTGTTAGATATTATTGAATGGCCATGGGAAGTTTGGAGGGATTTACGTGGAGAAAGTTTAACTGGGGATAAGTTTCATTTCGTGGGAAATAAGTGGATCACAGTCACTTGCACAATGTAAAATAAGTTGCTAAGAATGACCTGCAGAAATTCTCCCGCTTCCCATGATGTAAACTCATCCTATGTCACAACAAAAAGGTCTAGAGTCCAGGTGGTGTCGGAGCATGAATGAGTCCCATTGTTTCTGACATGACAGTTGCAGGAGGAAAGGAGAAGAAGCAAGGCGCAAATGTAGGGACCCAGAAGCCAGCATGCGGACGTGTGAAGTTACAAGGAGAAAAACATTTTAAAACACAAGTCCTTTCCTATTAGAATACACTGAGCTCCCCAACGTTTACAATTATAAATGCACTATATAATTTTTTTTCTTTTTTGATTGGAAACAATTGAAGTAGAATCTATAAAAATCTCTGTTTGTAGGACACAAATCTGTGGTAGCACAAAAGAGAATGCATATGCCTATATGAGAGGTGGCATATTTTATGTGTTTCATCAAAAATAAAAAAATAGATTTTGATTAACCATGATAGCCTAAAGACTCAGTTGTCTTCCTATGAAAAATAATAAAAATCATTGCCACATGAAAAGGCAATCAAGGAAAACATAGCCAATCATGTAGGAAAAAAACAATAAAGCAGTTTGTTAAAAAAAAATGTTAAATTATTCTGGACATGGTATTGCATGCCTGTAATCCTAGTACTTGGGAGGTCAAGACAGAGGATCACAGCTTCAAGGCCAGCCTCAGCAAATTAGTGAGACTCTGTTTCAAAATAAAAAACAAAATAGGGCTGAGGGTAGAGCTCAAAGATAGAATGCATCCGAGTTCAATCTTCAGTACCAAAAATAAAAAAACTAAAAAAAGTTATTAAATTACTTTGGGGGATGTTATTATATTTGAAGCATTTTCAGCTTTTTAAAAATTTATAATTTCTGGTGATTTAGTGTTTCATGTTAAGTAAATGTTTACTTTATAGCCATTTTTATAATCGTTTCTTTCTCTTCCCCAGGCCCCTGAAGAAAATATTACATATATAAACTTCTGCATTGAGCCGGGCATGGTGGCGCTTGCTTGTAATCCCAGCATTTGGGAGGCTGAGACAGGAGGATCCAGGTTTGCGGCCAGCCTCAGCTACTTAGTGAGGTCCTATGCAACTTAGTGAGACCCTGTTTCAAAATAAAAATAGGGCTGGGGGTATAACTCGGAGGTAGAATGCCCCTGAGTTCAATCCCCAGTACCACACACACACACACACACACACACACACACACAAAATTAATAATAATAATAATAATAATAATAATAATAATAATAATAAACTTCTGCATCTCTACCCAGGGCAAGGGCAAAGAGAAAGAGGAAGAGGAGGTGAGACAGAACAAAGAACAGAGGTAGGAGGAAAGAAGTCCCACAAACACAAGAGTCAGGTTCTATGGAATCAACCAGTTTGAATGTACCTTGATCTTTCAGTGTTGGTTTTTGTTTGCTTATTTTTTGTTGTTGTTGTTGTTGTTGTTTACTTGGAATTGAACCCAGGGGCAGCCTACCTACAAGCTACACCCCAGACCATTATTA
The DNA here is from genome assembly GCA_004027655.1 of Graphiurus murinus. Classification (NCBI taxonomy): domain Eukaryota; kingdom Metazoa; phylum Chordata; class Mammalia; order Rodentia; family Gliridae; genus Graphiurus; species Graphiurus murinus. Next base: position 23,033 of record PVLC010005231.1, read on the forward strand.
TTATTATTATTATTATTATTATTATTATTATTAATTACTTTATTATTTTGAAACAGGGTCTTGCTAAGTTGATGAGGTTGGCCTCAAACCTGTGGTCTTCCTATCTCAGCCTCCCATGTACTGGGATTACAGGTATGTGCCACCACACCCAGCTTTTCAGTAGTTCTTTTATTCCCAGCAGACAAATGACTATCTGCTATTCTTATTTGACTCTTTTTTTTTTTTTTTGCATCTGAGTTCCCTTAAAGAAAGCCAGGGAAGTTTGACTGGGAGTTCATTCAGACCTGGATACTTGAAGGCATCAAACATCACCTACTTTGGTCATTCCATAGACTAGAGTCCATCTGCTGCAGGTGTTTTCTTTGATTGCCTTTTTAGGGAGTAAACATTCTCACTTTCCCCCTTGCCAGGCAAGGGCCAATAGGATTGCGAGACAAAAGAGATTCTGCTAGCAAAATTTAAAAGCAGGCCCTTAAAGCAATGGTTAAAAAGCATACCATGCAATGGCATTCTCATGCTTCAGCTTCTGCTGGTTTGGGTAAGGACAAGCCATATTTCAGTTTTATTCTGAAGAATGATCTCCTTAGTGCTATTTTTTAAAATTATAAAATCTTCTCCAAATCTCCTTTTGCTCTTTAATATGCTATTACAGATGGGAAAAACAGGATGTAGTTACAGAATAAAAGTGTGCACGTCCACACAATTTCATTCTGACCGAGCAGAACTGTATGGCTGAAAGCACATGCTGAATGAGAGGAAGCTTGCTCACGTCAGGGTGGCTTTCCTGGCTCCACTCTGCACTTACCAACTAATTACAAAAAATAAACTAAATAATAGCGGCCCTCAAGTCTACAAAGTGGTCATCATGCCTAGAAGCATCAGCAAAGATGCAATACGTGGTTTGATGATATTATATGAAAACGTACAATAAAGGAATACTGTCCATTCCGACTTTCTGGCCACCTTGAAGTCCTACAAGAAAACGACAGATTTGCAGCTCAGCACTACAAAGGGTTAATGCCCCATGGCATTGGATAATAGAATACTATAGAGTGTAAGATTTTCAGATATGAGCAATCACAGGGTAAAGAAATACCCCCAATAGTTGAGCAAAAGAAGACAAAAGGAGATAAGAGCTGTCATCCTCTGGCCTGGTGCCAGGATCTGAGACAATTGCCATAAGGAACTCTGAACCCACTCAACGGAACTGTGTGCTGCTCAGAAGTTCCCCGAAGATAAAAGGAATGCCCCAGTTCGGTGGAGGAAGGACAAAAAAGGCCTCCTCAGGGATTTTTTACTCCCGCCAATGGTTTCTCTGGGAAGGACAGTTTTATGCTCCATTATTTCCCTTAGTTATGGCTGCTTAATTGCAATGAAGAGAAATCCATTCACACAAACAAAAGCATGAAAGGATATTCAGCAAAAAGAAGAAACGAACCACTGTCGTACGTTACCTATGGGATGAATTCTATGAGCATAGTGTTAAGCAAAGGATTCCGGACACAAGATTGTTCAAAGTGGAAACTTGAGGTCCATTTCTGCAAGAATGTAAACCTATCCCATAGTGCGATAAGTCAGCGGAGGCCATTGTCATTGTCTGGGTGGCCTGGTCAAGACTGAGAGCAGGAGAAATGAAAACAAGAAGATGAACTCAATAATGTTCTAAGAAAAGAGACAATGGGCCATGAGTCATCTCCTGCTCCTTCACGTTTTCAAAAACAGGAAGTAATAGGTCCAGGTAGCCGCTGCTGGCCCTACACGGAGAGTCTTTTTGTGTGTACTCACTCCTGCCCCCTTGCCCTTCTCTCATTTGTTAATCAAGTCCTGACCCCCGAAGGAGCCATTTCGTCTTATAGCTCACCAAATGCAAAGTTCTGCACCAAGGGGTAGGGATCCCCAAAGAACCTCACAATCCAGTGAGAAGAAGCAGAACATTAACATGTTTACAAACAGAAATAAAATAAGCATAGCTGAATAACCCCTCCTGAGAAAGAAACAGAATGAATCTGCAGAAGTTGCATCATGTTGAAGGAAAGGAAAGTCACCTTCTTAAAGTGGGAAATAGGGATAGATAAGTATCATGGATCTAGCAAGGGAAGTAATAATTCACAAACATTTGATAAGTTTTCTTGGTAAAAATAAATCGCTCAAGCCAGGCGTGGTGGCACACGCTTGTAATCCCAGTACTTGGGAGGCTGACACAGAAGGATCTCAAATAAAGAATAAAAATAGGGCTGGGGGTGTAGTTCAGAGACTCTTTGCTGCCGATTGCACGCATGCTCTGTTAACAATCAGTATTTGCTCCAATGTGCCCTTCTACACATTATGGTCATAAATGCATAGTTGTAACCAGGTGGAGAATGGCATGCGAGGAGGGAGGCGCTGGAGGGTAGAGTTCACAACAGATTATTAAATGGTGGCTTAACCTTGAGTAAAAATCCAGATCAATGCTCTGGACAGGTGCATCTGCATGTCTTTTCAACCATTAGCAGAAACGGGTAGAGGTGGGAAGAGCAGACCCTTCAGAGCTATCAAAAAGCCTAGGAAAACCAGCATACTGCATTGTTTGTCCTTAAAATCTCCCCTGTCCTTTCTCTGCAAACCCCTTTTCTTAGACTCTCTTACCCACTGGCTTCTGGGTTAGTTTAGTCAATGAAAAGCACTAAGGATATTGGAGAGCAGATAAAAAGGAGAATTCAAGTTTTTTGTTTTGTTTTGTTTTGTTTCTGCTTTGGGCAAGATCTCTGGCGGTAGCTATGTCTCCTTCTTGGTTTTTATTTCCAGCAGGAAAATCTGCTGTTAGCTCCTGTGGGTGATTCTTATTCTTGGGCTTTGATAACTCCATTTCTTCCCGTTATCCATCTTATCCTACTAGGAATAATAACAGCTTCAAGCTGTTGTCTCACTGGTCTTTGTTTTTTTCAGTTCTTCTGACATCATGATTAGAACTAGTTCCCTATATTAAATTCCTTCTACTGGAGTACCTGACATGGCCTCTGTGTTCCCGACTGGACTCTTACTGATAGAACCAGAATGTCCTTCTTCTGCTGTACAAGGAATGAATGTTTATCAGGCAGAATCCCTCCCACAGGAATTTCCATTAGGAGTTATTGAAGAAAGAGATGGTTTAGGATTTCATAATAATTGCTTTCATATTTTTAAAGAAAGTTAGTACCAAGAAAGCCATCAGAAATCACTAAAAAAAAAAAAAATGGCACAGGGCTTATGAAAAGCCAGACCAAAATATTCTGGATCCAACATTCCACACTGAAAAGAACAGATTTCCTACAGCAATCAACCTGTGGTGGATACCATTAGGTACCAAAAGTAGATGGTTTTGTAAGGAGAGTAAAAAATGAGCAGAATAAACTGAACTGTAACTTGGAACACACTAGGGAAATGCTATGAGAATAGAATATCTCATATGGGAGGAATACAGAGAGTAACAGATAGCTTAGAGGGGCTTTTCTTAAAGTAGTTTATGGCGGAATGCTAAAATTGTTTTTTTGTATCGGGGATTGAATACAGGGGCATTCTACCTCCAAGATGCACCCGAAGCCCTTTTTATTTTTTATTTTTTTGAAACAGGATCTTGCTGGGTTGCTGAGGCTGGCTGAGGCTGAGACTGACTTTGAATCTGTGATCCTCCTATTTCGGCCTCCCAAGTATGGGGTTACAGGTGTGCACCACCATGCCCTCAGACTGAAAATTTAAAGATGCTCTTGTAAAACTCCCTCAAGCTATTGAAGATGTTCCCATAGCTATCGTTGCAACTATTGCAGATGACAGACAGAGGGCTTTCCAACCTGATCAAAAATCCTCCACTAGAGGAATGAAGAGTCCAAAGCAAGGCCCAACGACCCCAACTCAAATCATGAGACTGAGCTGCAGTTAGTGCTGTCGACTGAGTGGCTGGAAGCCCTTTCCCCTGCACAGTCCTTGTTTGCCCTCTCCTTGATCTGCTCTTGATCTTGGAAGGAGGAGGCTGAACTCATCTGGTTGAGTTTTCCAGTAACCCACATATACTGCCTTCTGGATAGTGTTTGGCCACGGAGAGCCACTGGTGGGCACTTGGAGGGTAGGAGGAGTAAAAAAAAAAAAAAACCAGGGGACTCACCCCACCCCCAGCCCCTTCTCTACCTTGGTCACAGCTTCTTAGTGGATCCAACTGTTTCTTTGCGGCCTGCAGTGGTTTGGTCTTCCGTCATAGGATTCTAGTCCTTAAACACCAGTCCAGCCACCTCTTTCCTCTGTCCTTTCAGTCTACAGGTGGTAAAGGATCCCAACTGTAACTCTTGCTCATTTCTGGGTTGCCTCTTGTATCTTGCTAGGCTTCCCAGAGCCTCTATCCTCTGTGTATGTAATTTCTTGAATTGTGTTTTATTCTCTTTTAAATACTTAAGGGGTTTCTGATACCTGGGTCAACTCCATCCAGGCACTACAGAGAGAGATCAGTGAGAATTAAGACGAATGGTACCTGGCAACTACAATTGTTGGTCTCAGATCCAAAAGCCAGGTTCATACAATTTTATAGGGGTCAACTACATGGTTAATTCTCTTCCTTGCAAGCCCAAGAGCATTGAAATGAGTTGTTAGAAGAATTCATAATTATAGTGCTTCCTCTTTCTGTACCTGAGAATCCCAAATTGAAACCAATCTGATTGCTTCTCCTCCTGTATTTTATGTGTGTGCCTGGTAGGTTCAAGGTTCAGAATGCTTAGCTGTGGCTCTGTAGGGCCCAGGAAGTCAGGTTTTAAGTTTTCAAATCTTTTTTCACTTATTCAAAAAGAAAAAGGAAAAAAAAAAAAAAACTAGCTCTTGTATTAATCTAGCTCAGCACAGACCTCTGCTTAATTGATTTACAATTGCAGAACCTATCCCTGGGAGATGAAAATCCTCATGTAAGCTTATACTAAGGTCTTGGCCACCTAGCAGGGAAAAGACAAAGATACTTCCAATTCCACAATGTCTAATTAAGGACTTTTTATGTAAAGTTGTGGGAATAGAAATTAAATATAAAGAATGGGGAGAAAGAAAACAAGTGACAGGGGCCCCAAATGGCCAGGCTGCACAGCCTAATCAGAAAGAATAAGAGTTGTGTGGTGTTAGCCCAATAACAATGGTAGGTGCCAGAAACCTATCAGCCAAGGCCTTGCCCGAAAGAAAGCTAGGGGAAGCTCTTACATAAGCTCAGAATCTCCTTATTTCCTTTTACTATTGTGAGCACCAACTATTAAGGTTATTAGAGAATTAAAAAGTCCTTCTCTATCTTTAGAAAAGGTATATTGATAGATTTTGGGGGGAAACTTTGGAACTTCAGGACAGAACCAATCAAAACAAGTGAGTTCAGTAAGGGTGGAGACAGGATGAAAAATAAAACAGGTAGTTCAGCACTCAAAGAATTGACTTTGGTAATTCCCCAAGCAGTATGGGATGAGAGGTTGAAGGTGAAGCTATAAACACAGAGTAAATTATTTCCTTTCCATAACTAGGTTGCAGGCTGTGTAAAGGTTTCTCTAGATTTTAGGAAATGTTCTAAGAATCTGGCTTGGTTAAAATCAATTCAACAACCTCTGAATAATGCCATTTTATTCTAGTCTCAGTCTCGTTGCGGTGGGGAGAAGGACCCTACAATAATAATGTGACTGGAACACAGAACACTAAAACTACAGCTCACTACATTCGCTTCTGGTTTAAAATATGCAAGAGTGCATGATGATAGAGGAGACAGAAGTGTCCAGTGTCAGCGCTAAGTACTTAACGTCAGAGGCAATCTTTGCAGAATAAAAGGAGGGTGTGGTCCTGGGTCACCCTTCGGGTCTTTCTAGTTTGGCCTTGAGCTGGGAGCAAGAACACTGCCCGTAAGAAGCATCAGGTGGGCTTCATCCCAGAGAAGGGCAAGGGACACAGGATTTAGCCAGGTCTCAGAGAACTCTTCCCACAACAGGACTTCTGCTGGCATCATACTACATCATTTTTAGGGAAATGGATGAAACTGGACAGCACCATGCTGAGATCAGCCAGATTCGGAAAGTCATACATGGAAGCTGGAAAGAAAAACAAGATTCAGAAAAGTTTTGTCACCCTCAAAATCCCTCATGCTGTCCCTCTGTGGTCTTACTCTCAATTGCCCCTAATTTCTGGCGACTTCTAATATATTCTCCACATAGTCTTCTCTTTCTGAAAATTTCATGCAAATAGAATCATAGAACATGTAATTTTTGAGACTGACTTCTTCCACTCTGCAGAATACCTTTAAGATACACCCAAGTTGTTTCGGGTACAATAGTTAATGCCTTTCTATTACTGAACAGTATTCCGCTAGATGGAAGTACCACGGTATATTGCCTGTAAAGGATATTTGGATTACTTCCAGGGTTTGGAAACTATTGATAAAGCTGCTGTAAATAGTAACATAGATTTTGTTTTGTTTTGTTTTTTGTTTGTTTGTTTTTTGTTTTTTTCTTTTGCAGTACTAGAGATTAAACCCAGGGGCATTCCACCTCCAACCTATACCCCCAGTCCTACTTTTAATTCTTTATTTTGAAACAGAGTCTCACTGAAGTTGTGGAGGGCCTCACTAAGTAGCTGAGGCTGGCTGCGAACCCAGATCCTCTGGTCTCAGCCTCCCAAGTACTGCGATTACAAGCGCCCAGCTAACATAGAGATTTTTGTGTGAATACAAATTTTTGTTTCTCCAAGGTAAACACCTAAATGTAAGATTTCTGGGTCATGTGATAAGTGTATTCCTAACTATATAAAGGAGTAGCAAACTACTTTTATATTACTGCAACTTTTTTATTATCATCAGCAATATGTGAGGCTTCCAGTTGCTTTACATTATTGATATTGTTAGCATATTGTTTACATTATTGATATTGTTAGTATATTTTTATTTTAGATATTCTAAGAGGCGTGTAGTGGTATTGTATCATAGCTCTATTTTGTATTTTCATAATAGCCAACATCTTTTCTAAGCTTACTTGATGCCCTATCTCCTATTTGGTGAATATATGTTCAAATTTTTTATCTTTTTAAAAAAAATCCAGTGCTTATTTTCTTATTGTTGAGCTTTGAGAGTTTTTTATATGTTTCAGATATGAGTACTTTGTTCAGTATATGACTTGCACGTATTTTTTCCAATTCAAGACTTTTCATTTTTATAATGAGTGTCTCTTGAAGCAAAATGTTTTAAATTTTTTATAAAGTCCAATTTACTTTTTCTTTTATGGATCATGCATGCTTTTGTCTCATGTCTAAGAATTCTTTGCATAAATGCCCATTTTGCTCCAGACTATAAAGATTCTCTCCTACGTTTCCTTTTAAAATTCTCTCATTGGCGATAATGTAAGAATTTGGAAAGAAAATTATTAAAAGTATTCTGTGCCGGGCGTGGTGGCGCACGCTTGTAATCCCAGCATTCGGGAGGCTGAGACCTGAGGATCCGGGTTCGCGGCCAGCCTCAGCTACCTAGTGAGGCACTCCGCAACTTAGTGAGACTCGGTTTCAAAATAAAGAATAAAAAATAGGGCTGGGGGTATAGCTCGGAGGTAGAATGCCCCTGAGTTCAATCCTCAGTACCGCAAAAAAAAAAAAAAAAAAAAAAAAAAAAAAAAAGTATTCTGTAACTGTCAATTGGCTATATGGAATTTACAGTAAGTAATACAGTGTATTTAATTATTTAAACTCCTGTGTTACATGCTTTAAAATCAGGAAAACTTATAAAAATATATACACATTTTCTGGAAAGTTGGCTATTAAACATTTGTCAGCACAACACTGCTTTAAGAATTGACCACTAAAACCGGGTGTGGTGGCACATGCTTGTAATTCCAGTACTTGGGAGGCTGAGACAGAAGGATCCAGGTTCACGGCCAGCCTCAGCTACTTAGTGAGGCTCTTCACAACTTAGTGAGACTCTGTTTCAAAATAAAGAATAAAAAACAGGACTGGGGTGTAGCTAGAAGATAGAATTCCCCTGGGTTCCATCCCCAGTACCGCAAAAAAAAAAAAAAAAAATTCACCATTAGGTATATACTAGTGAATTTGAGCATGGATTTCACATTTCGATACATGTGGATTCTAGTTCTATGAGAAATCACTAACTAGTTATTTAACTTCATGTGAGTTTGTTACGTTTTCTTGACTTCAGTTTAATTATATGTAAAATGGACAAGTAGATGTAGCATTGACTTTGAGGGTTGTTTTGCAAATTAAACCATCTAAGTTTTAAATAGGGCTTAAAACAGTGCCTGGCACACAATAAAATTTCAGAAAGTGTCAAGTATTATGTATTGGACCTTATTTCATAATCGTCACATTGGATTATGTAAGAAAAAATTGTCTTATTCACAACATTTTAGAGACTAGAAAGCAATATGTTTTTGATTGATTTCACTCAAGGTGGTTTAAAATAAAAGCTTAATATCTGACAAAGAGGATGAGGTTCATGGAAAGTGCCTCAGAAGTTCCCTTGGCTAGAAATCATAAATAACTTCTATAAAATGTTGTGCTTCAGAATGTGCATTCTAACACACCACCCTCATATCTCCACAACCAGCAGATCCTACTTGACCATGAGCATTTTTTCAGTGTTTCTGGTCCAGTCAGGAGCTCTTTTTGTTTACAGTAAACCAGAAACAACTTTGTCTTATCCCTAAAAATCAAACTAAAGATGCCCTCTGACTTTTTGACCTCAAGGGAAGCTGACCATCCCCAGGGAAGTCTGAGGAGTTCCTCTCCCCGTTGTCCTTATTAACCTGTAACCAGCACACACCAGCTTTTCCTGTTTGCAGTTGCCTTTGTACCAAAATGTTCCCTCCCCTCGAATACCCTCTGAGCCTTGCTATAAAGTGGGCGCTAGATAACAGGAAGCAAGGAAAACTGGTTTGTGCTGTGGTCAACAACGCAGAAGTTAATGTGTCACTACAAGAAGGTTAAGAAACAGAACATTTCAAATAACACAGCCCTTCCCCATGGCTCAGAACAGTTCTAGTGTTTTGTGGTAGTTGTTCTTATGCAGAAAGATTTCCCTAATAGTAAGTCTAAACAAACACAGGGATGCATGCATTTGATTGTAGTTGTGTTTGTATTTGCACATGTTGTGTGTATATGGACAGCCATCCAATATCATCCACATCTACATGATATGTGTGCCTATATTAAAGACATTCTAATGACTACTTTCATTTGTACTAAGCCTGAAGGATCTTATATTCTATGTATGTGCTTAATAAAATATGTATTTAAAGGATATTTTTGCCCCTGGGTAAAAAAAAAAAAAGTGTTTAGCCAAGGTGTACTTTGCTTTTGCTTGTACCAAGCATCTAAGAAGAGACAAGAAAGAATGCTAGACAATATATATATTCTCTGGATTTGATATAGTCAACCTAAAAGTATCTGTTACAAACTAGATACTAATTCCATCAACATTAGTGCTTTCTCTCTCTCATTTTGTACCATTTGTAAATAGATAAGAATGTTTTTAAACACATTTATTATTTATGTCTGCTTAGAATCCTCCTCTTTTGTAACAAAATCTAAATTTTCTCTAGATCATTCTTGCTCTATAATCTATTCAGGTTGTTTAGATGGAGCCAACCCCTGACTCCATGGGTGGGTATGTAATTTTGGCCTAGCTAGTAAGAATACTAGGTCCCTCTGGCTACTATTACTGATTCAGGATGAGACACTTTATTAATTCAGAAAATGAAAACCATCTCAGAGCTTTTGCATGGAATTATCCTCTGTGGCTGAAGTCGATAACCTAATAAGATGTAAGGATGAGGTCATGGAGCTATCTCTAGCACGATACAGAGAAACTTGAATAGCACAAAGCCAACAAAGTGGAAGCCAAGTCAAGAGATGTTGAGAAAAGCATATTTTTATCACACCGGTCAAGTTTCATAATCTAAACTCTACTGCTAGCCTCATTTGTGAAAATTTCTGGTTGAGTTTTTGTCACTTGCAACTAAAAGAATGTTACCCGCTCCAATGCATGTACTCAAATGTTTATTATAACGCTGAACTAGAAAAGAATACAGAGCTCTCTGCTCAAAGAACAGTCCTTGTTGAAGTTCACTGATGGTTTTTAGATTCTATCAACTATCTGCTCCATTCCATTTTTCTGTCTTTTTTTGCAAGGATACCATGAGAAAACTTTCCAGGGACCTTGATGAAAGAATTGCATACATGATACCTACTTTTCAAGAAAAATAGCCCCAAAGAGGCAAGTATGCAATGAATCCAAGGTATTTTTCAATTGGTAAGGACAATTGCCAATTTTTTGTAGTCTAGAATCCTGTTTTCTTTCCAAAATGCACATTGAGTTCCTTTTAGAGAGGCGCAATAACCTTGTGTGTCTTGGCAGACAGGCAAATCCAGCTTCCTGCCTCAGACAGTGGTGGCCCAAGAGTCCAGATGCTTTTTTAGTATGCCCTCATAGGGTGAGGGGCAAATGTGGGTCTAAGCTCAGGCCAATCAGCACTTCTATCCTGAGGCTTTGAGTTTTGAGTCATAAACATTAAGACAGGGGATAAAGTTGTTTGCCCTTTTTAATCATGTAACACACACCAGACTTTCTTTAAATAAGATGGTCCTTCTAATTTCATATTGCCTCCAAACTAACTGAGATATGAAAGACCACTACTTATTTTTCTAGGTGCTCAAAGCATTTCTGTTTAGTAATCAAGCCTATAAATTTTTGAGTATGCCTTTAATTTATTGGTTGCTCTAACTTACCTTTTTCTCTGCTTGAAAAAAAAAAGAAAAAGAAAATGTGGAGGTGTTTGATTTTTCCTAGTAAGTAGGAACCTCTCTTATTATCAATGATTTATTTATGGCTGGTGACAGATCTCCATATCACATACTGTTTTAATACTCCTAAATGAATTTTGTTTGCAAAGTTGAGTTTGTTTAAAGAAATTTGATGATACTTTCCTTGATTCTCTAGCTTGTCTTCAACTGAATATAGTTTTCTGAGTGCTTTACAAGAGAATGACACAGGATAGTAGACAAGATTAGCTATTGCTCCAGTGTAGAACAAAAGCTTTTGCCTCAGTCTTCCTGAGTTTAGCACTCACCTGTTGTTTACCCTGAAGTACAATTGCTTATTATGATAAGGATCAAGTTGTTAATCCATGAATTGAAGACAGTGAGCTCTACTCTGTAGGGCTTGCTAAATGAATTACCTGTAGCAGAAATTCACTAAGTGCAAATTTCTACATTCCTATCCTGAAAACAGGACATCTGTATTTTCTGCCTCCTTGTCCTTGTGGCATATATAGTGAAGACCTTTGTCTTATACTTGGTGTTTATTTTAAGACAGAATTTCCAGCATTCACCTTTCCCTTGTTTGAGTCTAGACCAGGGTCAATTGTTATTTTTGTTGTTGTTGTTTTTTCTCTTAGTTATAAACCCTGATTTCAATGAAGAAGTTCCTTAAGCTTTTGGATGTAAGTTTACCCTTTGAGATTTTACACTATATAAGATTCCTAAAGAAGGACCAAAGTAAAGACCAGCAATCAATCGTTCATTGCTGTAACACCACTTGGGCATATGGTCCTCAAACTTGGGATTTGATACACGAGTAAGTTTAGAAGTAAAATAAGACCCAGAGTTTACAGATTATAAATTTGTCAAGTAAGAATATTAGAATGACAAATAATACAATATCAGGACAAGTCCCTCTTCCCCTCTTGGAGCAGGGAGTAAAATGGCCTCATGCTAAGCAATTAATCAAATCCTTACAAGTTGCAATGTCACAGCTCTGCCAGTATTTGTGGTTTTGGAAAAGCATCAGTGGGACATAGCTGAATATGACAAGTTTCTCATTTAAGGAAAAGCCATAGTTACACTGTGAAGATAGGTGTAGACAGGCTGGAATGCTGATGATGTAAAGGAAGGGACATTATTTCACACAGTAGAGAGAAGACCCATGACCAACCTTGCTTGTAGAGAGGCAGCCTTGCTCATTATAGGGTGGTGGAAGAATGCTTTTCTTTGTCCTTATGAATTTAATTAAAAAATTGTAGACTGGTTGACTATGGGTCTAATCTAGAGTAAAAATGTTTTTCTTTTCAGTTCACACAGTTTAAAAATTGAATGCTTTAAGCCAGTTATCAGTGTACTTTCCATCTCAAGAACAATTATACTGCTTGTTATATTATAGCTATTTCCCTTTTCTCATCAAGACTGCCTTTCCAAGGTGTATGACTCTTCTATTCACAGTTTAGACTAGATGTGAGTTAACTTTATCTGTAAAAGGTCAGATAGTATATTAGACTTTGTGGACTATTACAATTTCTGTTACAACTACTCAACTTTGCCACTGTAGCACAAAAGCAGCATAGAAATGGGTAAATAAACAGGTGCAGTTTTCCTCAATAAAACTTTACAAAAATAGATAATGAGTTAGATTTGGCTCCAAGGGCCAGAGTTTACTGATCCTTGGTGTAGACTAAAGAGTTTTTTAATAATATTTGATCTTAGAAGATGCTAAAGATGAATATGAATATGTGCACCACCAATCTGATTGGCCAATCAAAAGAATAAATGGATGTATCCCTAAGTCATCTCATTGAACTTTAAAACTGGACTTTGGGATGTACATGAGCCACCTTGAACACCTTACCAAAACAGCACTGGAGTGCTGTTCTATGCTCAATAAATCAGGCTCATGAAAATGCAATGCTGTTGGTAGAGGTCAAAATGGAGAAGAATGTATTGGAAAATAGAGGAAAATAGTACTTGGAGGAAAAGATGAGTGCATTCATGTCAATAGAATGTGCTGAAGTGAGATAAGTCATTTCCAGGGCAGGCTAACAATACAGCTGCCTTCTATGGTCCTCCCTCATTTTCCTCTTCTGTAGTAACTGCAGATGCCAAGAGTTAAGATGGCAGAGCTGTGAGATGGTAAATGTCTGAGACCCTGATCTACCTCATGAAAAAGGTCCAACCAACAGAGCTGACAAGGACTTTACCTGCGTAAGAAATAAACTTTTATTATAGAGCTGCTGAGATTGGCGATGTCATGACTGACAGCTAATCTTTCCTAATACATGGATAAACAGCTAAAGCATAGTATGTTGGTGGGATGGAGACTAATGGAACATACCAAGAAAGATTCATGATCTACCCACATCGTGGTCCATGTGGAAATGGGAGCTGGATAAGACACGAAAGAGCAAATGACAGGTGAATATCACAGGGCAGATGCTGAAGAAAGGTGGCTCTTGAAGAGAGAAGCTGACGTATGATTTCCCCATGTATAAACAATTAGAATGGGATGCATGTATCAGGGTTTGTATATTTGTGCCTTTGTTACTCTTGTTTTGCCACAGATTATTAAAAACTTTATCAGGGATCCCTTTCTGTTTAGAGAACCATTTGGAAACCATCTCCCTATGCAGACTGAATGAGTTTTTCAGAAGGGGATGGTTAGTCTAAAATAGAGACTGTCACGAATGATATCTACTGCAAACCATCCAAGAAAAAAGAGGGTCCTCGCCAGTCATCTTTGTGTCTATCCTATCCACTAACAAGAACATCTTTAACAAGAAAGTGGATGTATGAAGTAACTAGCTATTTTGACTTCTGATCGTCTTATCCTGCTGATGAAACCATCCGTACTGCAAAGCAGATGAATCAGACTATTTTAGCTGACATAATGTTTTAATTCATCCAGTTCCTCTTGTTCTGATTCCAGAGCATACTGGTCATGATCACCCCTCAAAGTTTCTCACCCTCCCCCCTATTCTTTATTATAAGTTGTAATAGGTACTTTAATTGTATGCTACCTTATGAATATAAATAATTCATAAAATGACATCTAAGTTTTATGAATCCATAATATGAGTTTGGAAAACATAAGTTTGGTTTGGAATCATTCTTGATGAACTGGCAAGTTCAAGTTTCCTAGTTTGAAAAGCTGAGTCCTAGACTCTATACTGTGGTACTTTCACCAAAAAAGAAAATGCCACTGAGGAAGGTTGCTTAGCATTTCCTTCCTTGTATTATATAAAGCAGATATCCCACATATCTAATATGAGTGGAGTTTCTTATGCTTTATATTTTTCCATCATTAAAGATGCTTCAGTTGCAGATAACAGAGACTGAACTTTAAAAATTAAGGAATCTAGAGATAGGAAGTTATCAGATCCAGGCACTCCACAGAGGTGTTTGGTTCTGTGATCCTAGAGACATGATTCTACTTTCTCTAGAATCTGATCACTTGAATGTGCTGAGCCAAGAGTCTGAGAGTTTGGAATCTTGAAAGCTTCTTTTTCACCTTTTTGGCTACTCTAAATTATAGCTGTCATGTAAATAAGCTTGGAGAAACCATGTAGACAGAGAAAGGCCAGCTAGCCCCGAGTCGTTCCCATGACCCCAGCTGAGATGAGCCACCTTGGAACACAGGAGGGAAGCCATCTCAGATGTACTGGTCCAAGTCAACCCATACTTGAATTCACTTGCATGAGTGACCCTGGTGATCCCATGTAGAGCAGAAGAACCTCAAGAGATGAGCCCAGCCAATGCTCCAAATGGTGAGAAATAATAAATGTTGATTTTTAAGCCACCAAGTTTTGGGTGTTTTTTTGTTTTGTTTTGTTTTGTTTTGTTTTGTTTTGTTTTGTTTTGCGGTACTGGGGATTGAACTCAGAGGCATTCTACCTCCAAGCTATACCCCCAGCCCTATTTTTTATTCTTTATTTTGAAACCGAGTCTCACTAAGTTGTGGAGTGCCTCACTAGGTAGCTGAGGCTGACCGCGAACCCGGATCCTCCGGTCTCAGCCTCCCGAATGCTTGGTTTTTAACATAGTAATAGATAGCTTTGTAAATTCCTCTCACATTTCTGTGTTCATAGGAGACTTACCTGTGCTATCACTTTTAATATATTTAAAAGTTCTGTCTTTCGTACTGTAATATTTCTATGAACATTTAATCATAATTTTGTTTTTTGTTTTCATTTTAGAGTATTTTTTGTTTTGTTTTGGGGTTTTTTGTTGGTTGGTTGGTTGGTTGGTTGGTTGAGTTTTTTTTTTTTTTTTTTGGAGGAGTACTGGAGATTGAACCCAGAGGCATTCTATTTCCAAGGTACTCACACAGATTTTTTAATTTTATTTTTTAAAATTTTCAAACAGGCCAGGTGTGGTGGCGCACACTTGTAATCCCAGCATTTGGGAGGCTGAGACCGGAGGATCCAGGATCTCGGCCAGCCTCAGCTACCTAGTGAGGCACTCTGCAACTTAGTGAGACCCTGTTTCAAAATAAAGAATAAAAAATACAGCTGAGGGTATAGGTCATAGGTAAAATGTCCCTGAGTTCAACCCCCAGTACCGCAAAAAAAAAAAAAAAAAATTCAAATGGGATCTCACTAAGTTGCTGAGGATGGATGGCCTCAAACCTGTGATCCTCCTGTCTCCCAAGTACTGGAATTATAAGCATATGAACACCCAGCTTTAATCATAGATGGAAAAATATTTGCTTGTGCTTTTTGTTTTTGTCAACCATGTTTCTTTTAGGTTTGTGCATACTTTAGCTTCATAAAAAACAACAAATTCAACAATTTGTTGGTGGTGCACGCTTGTAATCCCAATACTTGGGAGGCTGAGACAGGAGAATCCAGGTTTGCGGCCAACCTCAGCTACTTAGCGAGGCCCTCCACAACTTAGTGAGACCCTGTTTCAAAATAAAGAATAAAAATAAGGCTGAGGATATAGCTCAGAGGTAGAATGCCCCTGGGTTTAATCCCCAGTACAGAAAAAAAAATTATGTCTTTTGGGCGTAGATATTTTAATAGGAGCTAACCATAACCCTGAATGAAAGGCACTGGCAGTGTGGCTACACACAGAAGTACTCACCGAGCATGCCAGTGCCACTGAAATAGCCATGCCATGATGCTCTGCCACCTCCTTGGCTATGCCTATATGTCACCTCAGTGTGGACATGAGGGGACAGAAGCCCATGTGTTTTGATATTTAGAATAGACTTCTGATGACAAACAACAATGCCCTGTAAATTTAGGATAAACCTTGCCAAAACGATTCACTCTTCAAATTTAGAGGCTTTTCGGGTTTCTGCCTTACTTTGCAGAAATCAGATGATGGCCTGGTAGACGTGGTTTGTGAATTTAGAGACCTAGAAAAATCCTGGTTACACCATCTATATAATAAGACAAATCAAAACTTAAGCCATTTAGACAAATAGCCATCTTCCTTTTGAAGAATACCATAGAAGGAGATTCCCATTTATCCATGTAATGCAAAACAGTGTTAAAGGGAATCTTACTTCCCTCCACCCCTATTTACTGAATTCCCTTTCTTAAGAAGTCATATCCACAAACATTATTTCACTTGTATATATATGTGAAGTTGAGACAGATCACATCCCATTTTACTGAAAAGGAAACTGGGGCCTAGAGTTGTCAACAACAAACTACCCAAAGTCAGGGTTATAAAAGGATCAAGAGGAATCACATACTGAGTTGTAGGGCTATGACAAGTGAAAAGAGTAGCTGACATATATTAAGCACTTACTAAGGACAAACATAATGTTCAATCTTTGCATATACAGTCATCTCTCAGTATCCATGAGAGATTGGTTCCACAATCTTCCTCAAATACCAAAATTTAGCTGGGTGTGGGGGCACACGTTTGTAATTCCAGATGCTGAGATAGGAGGATCACATATTAGTGACCAGTCTCAGCAACTTAGTAAGGCCCTCTGTAACTTAGTGAGACCCTATTTCAAGATAAAAAAAATGAATAAAATAGGGCAGGCAGAGGGGTGTAGCTCAGAGATAGAATGCCTATGGGTTCAGTCCCCAATACCACACACACACACACACACACACACACACACACACACACACACACACAAACAAAAAAACTCAGTATTTGTGGATGTTCAAGTCCCTATTATGAAGCAGGGTCGTATCTGCACGTAACCTACACAGATCCTCCCATATACTTTAAACCTCTCTAGATTACTTATAATACCCAATACAATGTAAATGCCATACAAATAGCTCTTATGCTGTGTTATTTAGGAAATAACCAGAAAAAAAAGGCCTGTACATGCTCATTGCAGATGCTTTTTTCAAATATTTTCAATCTACAGTTGGTTACATCTGTGGATGTAGAACCCAGTGATACAAGGGATTACTAGATTAACTCCTTGAATCTTCAAAATAACTGAGGTGGGAGCTTCTGATCTTCTCTGTCTAGATGAGAAATCGAGGTACAAAAGATGAAATAAAGTGGTGACGCCAAGTAGAATCCCACCCCGCTGTGCCCAGAGCCCACAGGCTTGTTCTCCCTGAACACTTCATTTAAAGGGAGTTACTTCTGGTCATCTTGGGTATATCATTATGAAGGAAGTGGGTCAGGATTGCCAGGTCTTCCAATTAATTTATCAAGACGACTTGAAAATATGGACTTTCATGTAAAATAGCCTAATCTTTCCTTAATTCTGGAAATTCCTTGGCCAGTAGGTCTTTAGCTATTTGCTTTCTTCCATTATTTTCTTCCTCTCTTTTAGATATACTTTTCCATGCATGTCGATCCTGATCATCTGCCACCTTGACCACTAATGTGTACTTCCATATTCCCGTCTCTTTATCCATTCCTGACATCTTCCGATAGAATTTTCCAACTTTGTCTTCTGGTTCAAATTCATTGTTAGGCATTCTTCAGTTCAACTCAGTCAGTTTGGTTCTCTGCAGCAGTGGTTTTCAAACTTGAGTGCCTCAGAATCATCTGGGAATATACCTAAGACACAGATGTATGGCTCCTCTCCCTCTCAGAGTTTCTTTTTTTTTTTTTGCAGCACTGGGGATTGAACTTAGGGGCATTCTACCTCCAAGCTACACCCTCAGCCCTATTTTTTTATTTTTTATTCTTTATTTTGAAACAGGGTCTCACTAAGTTGCGGAATGCCTCACTAGGTAGCTGAAGCTGGCTGCGAACCTGGATCTTTCACTCTCAGCCTCCCGAATGCTGGGATTACAAGCGTGTGCCACCACACCCGGCTTCAGAGTTTCTGATTCAGTAGATCTGGAGTGAGTGCAGGAATTTGTGTTTCTAACAAATTCCCAGATTATTCGGATGCTATTTCTCTGGGTTCCACACTTTAGGACTTACTGCTTTACTACAATTCTTCATTTTTCATATTTCATACTTACCCTTGAATTTTCCTTATAATCACTTGTTTTTGTTCTATTTTACCAAACCCTGCCATATCACTAGAATCATTTATTCTACTTACCTTCTCATTCTCTCTTAAACTATTAATACTGTTTTGTCTAATATAAGCTATGCAGGAGCCATGTTTTTCTCCTTTTCTTTTTCATACATATAACCTCTCTCTATTCATCTATGTCTAAATATATACTTATATTTCAATATAAATAGCAATGTGCATATATACATATGTATACCCATCTTCTCTGGGTTATTTTCCTGGGGAATATCAACAATGTTTGCTTAGAAGAGTTAGGGGCAACAGCTTATGTAATTGGTTAACTTGTGTCCTTCTTGCTGATTTTGGTAAGTGGATTGGAGAGTGCTTCTCTGAGTAGAGCCCGATGCTCCAGGATGAACTACTCATCACTTACTGCCACGCCACTAGGTGACCCTGCCACCAAGAAACCCTCCTATACATCTTCCCAGAGCTTGGAGCTCATTCCCAAGTTGCAGACCTCTAGAATTTTCTGCATCCAACTCTAGCATATCATCATACCAGCCTGACTTCCTATCATCTTCTCATTCTCTTCCATCCATGCATTGCTCACAAACTCCTTACTCTGCTCTCTTCTAAGAGTTTTAGTCTATGCTGAGATGTAAAAAGGAGTTATGTACATGATAAAATGGGAAATCCTATCCAGGAGTCTAGAGAATGAACAGCCATGTAAAAGAACCATAGTGGAGCTACTTTTCATTAGCTTAGACTTCCTGTAATTGATTCAGGCTCAGCACTGATCACACCAGTCAAGCCTGTGCCACACTAACAAAGCACTCCAAATGGCAGTGACTTAAAATAAGAGTGCTCCATATTTTATGAAGTAGCTCACTTTCCAAATTATAATAATTTGTAATGACTTAGAGTTCTGCATTGCAGCCTTGGTAATTCAGTCACACAATGGGCTTGGTTATATAACTTGTTTTAGCCAATGGGACATTAGCAAATGAGATACAGGTGAAGTCTTAAAAAGTGCCCGAGTTTATGTTCTTTGCAATTCTTAGACCATCATGAGAAGGAACCCAAAATAGCCTGCTGAAGGTGGAGAACCACAAGGAACAAGGAAAAATCCCCTCAATAAAGGCCCACAAAGACCAACCAGCCAGCCAACCACTGGAGACCTGAATGAAGCCATTGCAGATCAACTTGCTCAGAGTTAACTTGCCAACTTACTAAAGGTCATGAGAAATCCCAGCAGAAATCAGCAGAATGGGCCCAGATCAGAAGAATCACAGAGACAGCCCACAGATGTGAGCTAAATAAAATGGCTGCCATTTTAAGCCCATAAGTTTCAAGCCAGCTTATTATATAGCAAAATCGTACTGTTAAAAAAAATAAAGAACTCAACTCTACAAGCCAAACATTCATTTGAGGACACAATCACTTATTATTTTATATTGCTATCCAACTCTTTCATGTCTGGTCTTACCCAGCAACATTTAAAGACACTTAATGGAAGGACCGCACTCTGTGCATTTTAAAGAGTATTCTATAATTGCACCACGAACAGTGCTGAGTGTACTGTGGGAATTCAAAACTTTTTCAGTTGAATTAAATAATGTTTTCCATAATTCCCTGGCCAAGTGTGAAATATACATTAGAAGAAAAATTACATCGATATTAAAATACCGACAGCATCTGAAAGCACTAGCCCCATCATAATTTTATCCCGGTGGTATGCGTTCTCATTAATTACAACACCCTTTTGGGTAATGGAAATGCCATCTCAACTTCTAAAGAAATTCCAGCAGAGCTGAATTAACTATGACTCCTTTAAAGCATGCCAAAGCTTGTGTTGAACAAATAAAGAATGGCGCACACGGACACCACAAAGCAACACAAACTTTCTATTGAGAAACATGAATCAGTTACCAAATGTTGTGAATCTATATTTGTACATATATGTGTACTTATAAGTGTATATGTGTATATAATGTATATATACATGCATATTCATAACATTTGGTAATAGAGTCATGCCTATCGGTAGAATATGGTCACTGACAAGTATATTCACACATTTTTGAAAAAAATACACACACACATATACATATATATATATATATATATGTATATATATTCACATATTTTGGATTGCCTTTAAATTTCTTTTTCAAATTTCATTTTAAAGAGCAGAAAATTGTTTTCTTATACATGTGTCTCAAGGGTGCTTCAGAGGGAGGATAGAGGCAGTGAGTGGAAGTCTATTTCTGAAATCTTCTGCAACTTCAAACTGCAAAAATTTTGAATAAACTGGCATCTTTATGTATCATAATTGTCTCATTAAAAATACAAATTTACTACTTCAGTAAGAATAATGACACTAGAACCAGAAGATAACACTTCTCGCTTAAGCAAAAAGCCAAATTTTTATATGAATCTCCAGGAAATAATAATGTGATAGATAACTTTATGACATATTTAAGAGGAACATACGTATAAATATCCTAGAAAGGTAGGTACTATAATTTTTCTCCTGTTATATATGAGAAAATTGAGGCACTGAGGACTCAAGTAATTTGCCTGAAGTCCCTCAACTGGTAGATGATGGGGCCTTGGGGAAAGGATAGTTGGAAATCTGATTCATGCATTGAGTTCCTAATTCCTATGCAATTCAGAATTTGGGAAGTGAATCCAGTCAAAAGCACCGAGCACAACAACTAGGACAAGTCGACACCCTCCCTGAAATTCAGTCATCCCCATATCTGCAAGAGACTAATGAGAGTCGATCCCCAGGGCCCACCCAGTACTAATATGAAATGAACCTTCATGTACACTGTACACTCTCAAAGTGTGCAAGTCCCGATGGGCAACGGCCACAGCCACTGTCCACCCTTTGCATCCTCCAGACTCTAGACCGGCACTTTTCCAATATGGTGGCCACTAGCCACATGCTGTGGAGCACATGATATATGATCAGTGTGATTGAGACTTGCTGAGTGTACAATACACACCAGATTTCAAAAGACACCCACAAAATACCTCGCTAATATTTTATATTGATTATATATTGAAATGACCATTTTTTAAATATTGTGTTAAACAAAATATATTCCTAAAAATTACTAAGAAATTGTCCTATTTCCTTTGAGTGTATTTTTAATTTGTCTACTATAAAATTGAAATTGCATATTTGGTCCACATCAAATTACTTTTGGACAGCATTGGCTTAGATGGTAAGTAGTAAAGTAGAGAGTAGTTCGATATGTAATTGTTATCATCAAGTCTGAATTTTATTTGATCTAATTTTAAAGTAAAATAAAGAGAGTTTCTGGACTTAAGAAATTCTGAGCCATGCATGGTAGTGCACACCTGTAATTCCAGTACTTGGAAGACTGAGACAGGAGGATTAAGGTCAGCTTCAGCAATTTAGTGAGACCCTCAGCAACTTAGTGACACTCTTTCAAAGTGAAAAAATAAAATAGGACTGGGGGTGGAGCTGAGAGGTAAAATGTCCCCAGGTTCAACTCCTTGTACTGCAAAAAAGAAGAAAAAAAAAAAATGCCTAGCATTTTCTTTTCCAAACGAGGCCTCTTTATGTATAATGCTTACTTCTAAAAACATTTCAAACAATATTGAGAAGGCATAAAAGTCACTGGGATGATTTTTCTTTCTTTCTTTTCTGCCTTTCTTCCTATCTTCAACTTTGTTTGTTTGTTTTTGGTACTGGAGGCTGATCCCATGAGTTGCCAAGGCTGACCTCGAACCTGTGATCCTCCTGTCTCAGCCTCCCAAGTACTGGGATTACAGGCATGTGACACCACATACAGCTAAGAGAATCCTCTTTACATGCCCTCCAGAGAAGACAGTCTTGGCCTCCCTTGACAATTCTCAACTGGCCTAAGTTCCTTTTGCTGCAGTGGCGATTCGTTCCCCTTTGCTCTGTCTTCAGTGAAGGTAGAAACAGCTGGTCACCATGCCCTGCATTCTAACTCTTCATGTAAGGAAATGAAACACCCCAAACCAGCTCCCAAATCTGCTCAGCTGTAAAAACAGGCTCTTCTTGAGCAAAAACAAACAATAAATTAACTGGAATTGGGAGTTGAGAAGGGCTTCGTACTTCACTCGAGGGAAACACCTCTGGCCAGGTTGTACCCTTGGTCAGCGCTTAGTGATCAAAGGCGCATTTTTCCTGGAAACAAATTCAAGGAGTCAAACAGATGGGATTATTCATCAAATTGCTGTTAGTATTTGGGGCATCTTACAGAACATCTTTAAGCAGGAGGCGTACTGGGCTTTATCTTGTAAGAAGATTGTAAGATCTTGGCAAAATTCATATTGCCTTGTATGCCGACGCTTTGCTTGTTATGTACAAGATATTTTTTTAATGAGGAAGAATGCAATAAATCAGAGGAGTTGCAGAAGCCACATCTTAGGTGGTACGAGTAGGCAAGTAGAAGCTAAAATGCCAACTAGCATTCAAAGGTATGCCACCCACGTGTTAACGCTAGGCTTTTTATCTCTCTGTGCCAAATCCCAGGCAAGAAGGGACTGAGTTTCTTTTGCTTGGATTCCCCTCCTAAACACTGTTGAGGGTTATTTCCTACAACCTCAGCTCAGCCCTACTTTCAGCCAAGGAGACTGAGAAAATCTGTGATTCTGACCCACAGTGGACACTGAGTGTCACCTCCTGTGGACACACTCAGACTGACTCTTCCATTTGTGGAGAAAATGTTTTCAAAGTGTCAGGAGGAAGTAAAGTGTAAAAATACTCTTCTTTAGGACCAAGCAGTTTAAAGCCCACCCAACCATCATTCACGCCCATCTGTGATGAGCTCCATCAAGTGCCCTGCAGCAATTCCCACGGCGCTCAAGACACACCCTTTGAAAATGGCAGCCGACAGTCCAAATCCAGACTGGATGGATGTAGTGAGTGGTCTTTATCAGTACCTTTAAAATTATTATTTCAATTAGTTGAGCAGCATGTTAAAATTCAAATTTTTTTTTCCAGATGATCTTGTCACATTGTGCCATATTCCAATGTGAAAACAAGTGTCGCAGCTGAGTTTGACAGCTCCCTCTGACCCGTAGGTGTCTTTCACTGGTCAGCCCCCACTGCTCCCTAGCCAGGCTTTCTTTGGTCTTGTATTTTTCCTATATGCTACTGATCTGGGGAATTTTTTTTTAAATGAGAGGCAAAGTCATCCCCTGCATGAAGGTAATATGAACAAGAATTTTATTTTGAGACTAAAGAGATTGTACAGGTCAGATAGACAAAGGGATGCCCTGAAAATAGCACTGCTACTTGGATGCTGACTTTCCTATCATGCACTAGAGTAGGAGTTGGTAGAATCTATGAGTGGTAATGGTTTGGAGGCGGTGCAAGACAATAAATCCAAAGATTTTTTCAGTAGTCTTTCTGTACCAGTTCAAAGACAGTCTTTAGCAATTTCTTCTCCTTCCTCTTCCTCCCATTCTCCTCCTCCTCCTCCTCCTCCTCCTCCTACTCCTCCTCCTCCTCCTCCTCCTCTTCCTCCTCCTTCTTCTTCCATTTATTTTCCAATCTTATTACAATATGCTATCAAAAGTTTGGAAATTAAAATAGATAGGGATATTTCCTTCTTATAGTTCCACTATTCCATCTTCTTACTTGGGAATCATTTCAGAAAATGTCTAGGTACCAAATGTATCTATACCTATTGTTGTTCACTAAGGAGGTTGTACGCTGCCCATTTTCACTTAAAGATATTAATGCATATATTTTGTCATTCTCTTCCTAAAGTGATGTATTTTGGGTTTTATTGAAATAATGTGCATTTCTAGGAAATCAAGTAATAGAAAAAGAAAAATTAAAGTTACCTAGGATCATTTTCACCCAGAAGCAGTGGTTACTTACATTTGAAGATCTTCATCACAGACATCTCTCTGTATACATGTAAAGAGGAGACATAGAGAAAAGATGGATGAGTGGAAGAAAAGAAGGAAAGATGGATGACAAATCATTGAATCAATATTTATATGTGTATGAACCATTTTCTTATGAAAGAAAAACCTTGTAAGTTCTCTTGAATTTAAAAGTAAAGAAAAAAGCCAAAGAACTATTCAACTTCGACAAGAATGCTTCTTCAAAGTGGATCAATTCCTAAATTATCTCTCTAAAGAACATGAAAAACACTAGCCATATTAGATGATATCTATTGACTCGATAAAAAATGTGGCAACTAGCATTCCTTATTTTATGATGTATATTATTTTTATATTTTGGTTTTATGACACTTACATTCTGTTCTGTTACAATCACTTCAGTGGTAGTTTAGTTTTTATTGCCACAGTTAAGTAACAACCATGCTCACCATCAAAAACGTTTTATCATAGTTGCTTCACTCTAGGGTTTTTATATTGATTCTTTGGATTAAATTCTAATGTTGTTTGTCTATTTGTTTTATTTGCCTTTATGAAGAGCTCTTGGATGTTCTTGTATTTGAACTTAGGCTTGAAGGACAATTGGCTGGACTTACAATTCTCAGTCATGTTTTTCCTCAGAACCCTGTGGACATTGTTCTGCTTCCTTCTCGCAGTGAACATTTTCTGCATAGATTTTTTTAGACAATCTTGACTATTCCCAATGAGTGATTTTTTTTCCATCTAGAAACCCATGAGAAGTCTTCTCTTAATATTTGTGTTTTAACGACCTCATAAGGATTTATATTGGTGTTTATTACACCATTTCTGCTTTGGACAATATGTACCCATTTAATGTGAAGATTCACGTCTTATGGAAAATTTAGGAAACTGAAGGCACAG
This sequence comes from Graphiurus murinus, assembly GCA_004027655.1. Lineage (NCBI taxonomy): Eukaryota > Metazoa > Chordata > Mammalia > Rodentia > Gliridae > Graphiurus > Graphiurus murinus. Next base: position 48,015 of record PVLC010005231.1, read on the forward strand.
CCAGGTTAAATAACTTGCTCAGGGTCACACAGCTAATAAATAGCAGAATCTAGATTTAAACCCAACTGGTTCCAGACCCCACCTCCTTGTCGTGCAGTACAATTTATCCTGCGGAATAAGTGTGTTGGTTACCTCCATTCTAAGCCCGCCCCTTGGTCAGATAGATAAGTGTGATTTACTCTAAGAATGTCTGCACTTAGCAGGTGCTGGGAAATTTAGACAATTTCCCACTATTTGGAAGTCACTGTCTAGTGAAAGAAAGAAGAAGTGGATTTCATTGTGGTACTGCATGCTTTTGGAGAAAGACATAGGAGGTGGAGGGAGAAGACGAAAAGACAAAGGAAACAGATCAAAAGAAAGTAGAAAAAATTACCAGAGGGCGCTAATGAAGACCGACGGAAGCAGGGCTTGCTCCTGTTACTCCACATGCCGAGCATGGCAGGACAGAACTGCCTCCGCCCTGGCATCCTCCTTGGACAAGGTATGCCCTGACTGCCACTGTCCCCTCATGACATCAGGTTTCCTTAGCGTCGAGGCTCAGCACGGCACTCCCAAGAAGAGGTGAGATGGTGCACAGGGTCTGACAACATCAGCTGTCTAGAAAACCAGTGCGGGTGGCAATTCTCACGGGGTGACGAGCGGCGCCAGCCAGGCTCCACACCAGCTCTCTGCAGACCTACCTGATCAGATACCCTGAAGCCTCAGCATTGCTCACTGGACTGACATTCTACAGAAGCCCATCTATTACCAGGAAAGGGTAAGTAGGCCAGCCTTCAGCCTACTAGGAGGACTCAGTAGACACAAAAATTTGGAAGGATGCTTTGGAGAACAGTGAGTCTGCCCCTTCGTTTCAGAGGTGAGGCAGCTGGAGCTTGATTTTTCTGCTGGTGAACCATGAAATTAGAAAGCAAGGGGCATGGAGGAGTGGAACATAGAGACTCAGGAAATGTAGCATGAATAGAGGAGTAGCTGCAAGAGGATAGTAGGGGCTGAGGGTGCCCCCAAGTCCCTTCACTAGGCTGGTGCCCGCATCCCCACGCTGCAAGCTTGGCCTGCCAATGGCTCACCTCCCATCCCTCAGCACACCTTCCCCAGGAAATTGCGGAGAGCCATCAGGAGCCACTTGGCCTGGAAGATGACGCCCCCTATCTAGGACAACCCACAGATAAGACTGACTGAGTCAGGGGTATAGAAGAATGACTTCTTCCCATCACGATGAGACTGTTTCAGTGATCTCGTGCTCCTCATGGAGCCTGGCTGAAGCTGGACCACAGTAGAACCACTTCCCTACTTACACTAATCCTATCCCCTCCTGTGCTTGCCGCCCCCCCCCTCTCTTCTTCTTCAATATATCACATGTACCTGAATTTCTGTCTCTGACTCCGCTTTGACAAAAGCCAATCTTTTCTAGAAAAAGACAAGCAGGACACGTACTGTCTAGCGAAGAGAGAAACTAAATTTCTGGCCTACTTAACACTTCATCTGAAGGAGACTCTACTCCCAGAATAATCATGGATTTCCCCTTCTCTTGTTTCTTCTCTCCAGTGTTTCAGCCAGAAAGAGTCTGAAAGTCATTGTTTAGTAGACAGTCATATTAGCTCTGTGTTTCGGTCCAAAGAAGGGTCTATACTTGTGTCCAGCGGCACCGTGAGCATTCACAGGCCATCCCAAAACAATGGGGTTTAGGCGGCGTCTCCAGCATATGGCATCCCAGAGGCAAATCAGGGCTAAACGATAGCTCATTAGCCACACTGCCACGTTTGAGTTTATAGTAAAATGATTCACTCACCTTCTGCTTTGTTAATCAGTGCCAAGGATGGAAACTCTTCTCTAAATTGAGATGGGCCACAGTAATTGAAATGCATAGAGACAATAAGCATTTTATTTAAAAGCAAAACAACACAGGACCATGTTTGATGACTGAAGACTGGTATAGAGAAGTTTCTTGGAGCAATTAGATTGACACTCTTAGTGTATTACTATTGCTAAACGTTCAGTTAAGGTTTTAATGGCTGACACTCTGATTCCAACATTATAAATGAAGATCACCATAGATTCAAAAAGTAAGTATAATACTGACCTTCTTTATTTTGAGTAATTAAGAATAAACATTATTAGCTGGGTGCAGTGGCACATACCTGTAATCCTAGTAGTTAGGAGACTGAGACAGGAGGCTTGTAGGTCGAAGGCCAGTATACAATAACTTAGCCACAAGACCCCATTTCAAAATAACAAAAATAGAATGGGGCTGGGGGTGTAGCTCAATAGTAGAACACCCCTGGGTTCAAACCCCAGTACCACCTCCCCACATGCATGAGTGAAAATTATTAAGATAAAAGGTTTACAAAGCTAGAGCCGCAGGTAGCCTGGAAGCCAATCTGTTCTATTAGTCAGTAGAGGCGAGGTTGTATAGACATTACTAAGAATTTCTGAGCCCTCAGTGGCTAAGGGTACATGCCTACTGCAGGTCAGCTGGGGACCCAAGTTTAAAGGAACTGTCTATATAAGGAAGATAATTAATTACTGTGGCAGAGAATAAAAGATTATTCTGGGAATTAATTACTCGGCTCAGAAGCGATATGTCACTTTTATTCACAACTCATTAGTCAGAACTGGTTCCAAGGAAAGCTGGTCATACAAAGTCAGGAGATTCAGTGACTGTTCCAAACGTGTGTTCTAACACTTAGACTAGCCTTAATCTACTCACTTAGAAAATGTCTTACTACTGAGTTGTCCTCCATTAACAAGCTTGGATGAAGTCTCCAAACTTGTGCTAGGTACAATATGGGCCACGAAGCAAGTATAAAGAAATTTATCTTCTAGAGGGTCTAAAATAACTAGAAAATGATTTAAAAAGTAATAAAAGCATATAAGACAGTACAAAAATTATATGACAAGTTGTATGATACCCAAATCAAATATATTATAGTTCTTCTCTACATATACATGGGAAAAAATTATGTGCTACATTAGCACTGTTCAGTAGAAATACAATGCAAAAGCTGGGTGTGATGGCACAATCCCAGTACTTGGAAGGCTGAGATAGGAGAATCGCTGGTTCAAGGCCAGCCTCAGCAACTTAGGGAGCCCCTGTTTCAAAATTAAAAATAAAAATATAGCTGGAGGTGTAGCTCAGAGGCTAAATGCCCCTGGTTTAATCCCCAGTAGCCCCCCCCCCAAAAAAGAAAAGAGAAATACAAATCAAGCTATGTTTATAATTGTGAATTCCCTTACAGTCATTTTATCAAAAGCAAGAGGACTAGTAAAACCAAGTTTAATAACACCATTTATCCAACCTAATGTAACCAAACTATTATTATTTCAACACATAATCAACATAAAATTATGAATATGATAGTTTTATATGCTTTTCCTTTATACTAAGTCTTCAAAACCCAATGTATAATTTACACTTAGAGCACACCTCAGTTTAGGCCTCAAGAGCTCACAAAACTAGCAGCTATTGAATAGGACAGAGCAGTTCTACTCAGCAACAGAACACCAAAATTTACATGTTTATTGCTAACCTGCTTAGCCAAAAAACAACAACAAAAAATTTTTTAACTGCTGGTGAATGCCTATTGATTTTTGTGGATGTTTAAAATGATGCTTTTTCGTAGAGGTCTGTCTATATGTAGCTTACATTTACTCTGCCAAAGGATACAGTTCCATGAACTTCAAGCCGTCAGGATTGCATGGAAGCCAACACTCGCCCACCCAAAGCTAGGGAATTCAAGCAACAAACCAAACACTTGCTCTGCCAGAGCTACAGGTAGGGGAAGGCGTTGAGGACGGCGGTGGGAACACAGGGGATGCGCCTCATAAAAGGTTGCTTGTTGAGGCCTGTGGGGGTGGAGCCCTTTTCTTAAAAGGTTAAACAAAAAGCAGAGCCACTGTATTTCAGCAGGCTAATTACCAAGAGTGACTTTGACCTTTTCCGTTTCTGGAGATTTATGATAGAACATTTTCCTTTGACATGGCACAGGGCTCTTTGAATCCAGGTTGAGTGTAATCAGGTGTGCTTGGAGTGGAAGCCTGTCTTTGCATAAAGGCCTGTCTGTGTTCCCCAGCTCACCTAGGAAGAGCCACCAATGGAAGACAACACCGGCCGCTGCCTGTCTGCCTGCTTCACGAGCACCTCACCCTCCTGAGAACCGCATTTACCTCCAGAGGCCTCGCCTTTCTGAGGACAGCTTGTATCTATGGAGTTGAAGAAACACAAAAAATAAACTGTTTTCAGAGTGGAAACTTTGTCTGAATACACTTTCATTGGTGAGTTGCATGTATGGGTCACAACGAGGTTCAGCGTGAGAGGACCGTCCATGGACACAGCGCGTGGTGTTTTCCCTGTGGAGCCCGCCTGCCCCGCCCCTTCCCACACATGCTATTGAGCTTAGTGCTGATAACTTCGCATATGTACATGGCATTATTTGAATGGTTTACTTCATCCAATCTCCACCCCCTGAATCCTCCTTCCACTATTTTACTGGACCCGCTCCTCATTTATCTAAAGCCTCATTTCCCAACTTTCCTCTAGCTGCCTCATATGAGAGAAAACATACAACCCTTCACTTTTTAAAACTGGCGCCGGGCGTGGTGGCGCACGCTTGTAATCCCAGCATTCGAGAGGCTGAGACCGGAGGATCCGGGTTCGAGGCCAGCCTCAGCTACCTAGTGAGGCACTCCAGAACTTAGCAAGACCCGGTTTCAAAATAAAGAATAAAAAATAGGACTGCGGGTGTAGCTCGGAGGTAGAATGCCCCTGAGTTCAATCTCCAGTACCACAAAAAAAAAAAAAAAAAAAAAAAAAAAAAAAAAAAAAAAAAAAAACCTGGCTGCGTTCACTTAGGACACTATTCTCTAGTCCATCCATTTTCCTACAAATGTCATAATTTTGTTCTTCATTATGGCTGAGCAAAGTTGTGTGACTATACCACAGTTTCCCTGTCCACTCATCTGTTGACAGACGCCTAGGCTGGTTCCATAATTTGGCTATTGCAAACTGTGCTGCTATGAACATGGATACACATGCATCACCATAATCTTCTGACTTCAATCCTTCGAAAGACACTCAGGAGTGGTAGAGTTGAATCCTATGGTGGTTCCATTCCCAGTCCTCTGAGGAATCTCCACACTGATGTCGGTAGCAACTACTAATTTGCAGGCCCTCCAGCCGTGTATAAGAGTTCCTATTTCCCACATCCTCACCAGAATTTATTACTTTTAATATCCTTGATGATTGCCATTCTAACTAGAGTTAGAGGGAATCTCAGTGGAGTTCTGATTTGCATTTCCCTGATTGCTAATGATGTTGAACATTTTTTCATATATGTACACAATGGAAACTTTTACTGACGAGAAGGGCTGTGCAGTGTGAGCCTTGAAATTTCTATCAGAATCCAGTTGATCTAAGAAAGTTCTTAATCATAATCTAGCTTAATATTAATGGGCTTTGCTAAGCGGGAAAATTTGAAATTCCTTCTTAGAACCAACAGGATTCTTTAGTGGGCTAAGGTCTTGTAGATGGTTTTTCTTTGGGCTCCAAAGTACCAACCTTACACTAGCTGCTCCATCCTTTAGGACGGTCATTTATACTTCAGTTTTGATCCATTCTGACTGGCTTGCCCCTTCAAGCCAGGTGCACAAACTCAGTGACCCTGGCTGTTGGTTGGCTCAGTGTCTCAGTGCTAATGAAGCACAAAATGTCTTTACAAACCCAGGTACAAAGTTTCTTTATAAACCCAGGTGGGCTTTCTAACTAACTTAATCTAGTCGTCTTGCAATGCTTATCAACCGTAAAAAAAGAGGGACATCTGGTAGAGAGCAGGTCAATTGACCCAATTCCCACAAACTGACCTGCTCCCAGAAGCACACGTCAAAAGGTAGGCACTATTTTTTAATGGGTCCTGGGTGCACATTCATAAACAAAGGCAGTAGTATTGATTAAAACTTGTCCTTCACCTGCCTCCAATTTCCTTTCAAAACTGCCTCTTTCTGGTGGAACCAGTGATATTATTTTATTCCTATAAATCTATGTATCTATACATCTACAAATCATTGTCTTGTCCCTGAGGGCCACATTTTGAAACTTGGACTCAGAATAATTCATAATATTACTTAACCATAGTGAGAAAGATGGAAAATGTTTATTTTGGAAATCAGCTCTTAGAATCCCCAAGAGTTGAGTTAACAGAGCCAGGTATGATTGTGCACACCTGTGATCCCAGAACTCAGCGAGCTTCCATGGTTCAAGATCAAAAGGGCTCAGAGGTAGAATGTCCCTGGGTTCAATCCCCAGAGTAGCGCACCAAAAAAGAGAGAGTTGGGTTGATGAAGATTTTGGATACTTTTGACTCTCCTTACTTTTTATCTTCCTGAAATTCTGGGGTGAACAGGCAGCATGCAGTAGAGCTGACCTCTCTGTTAATTATCCACTGACAAAGGGCTCTCAAACCTGATGACAGGAAAGAAGGGAGAACTTCCTTTTCCTATTCTGACTTCCAAATATCCACACTTCTGGAAAGATAAGTGGAAGTGATGCCACTTTGTGACTAGTTCCATTTTTCAGATCTATTTTTTAAAAGCAATTGGAAAGAAACTCTAATCCACACAAGAACTGAACACTGATGCCCACATCCCCCCAGGGAGAAGCAAAGCCTGTGTCTATTTATAATAATGACAACTGACAGCAAAGCCTTTAAAACATGCTTTCCTTCCCGCTGTCAGTTTTGGAACGGAGTTGGAGGCGAATGCAGCCCTGATAACATTGGTGTATTGTTCCCGCAGACCCTAACCTCAGCAGGCTACATCAGTATCTTCTGTCTGAAGAAGGTGCTTTCTTTTCATCAGACACATTCCAGAAGTCAGCAGTAAAAGCGCTGGCAGGGAGAGCAGATTGATCCACTAACTCTCACCAGCTCCTTGGCTGAAACTCACTGCACATTCCTGCTGGAAAGATTTCATGAGCTACCAAATAGGAAACAAGCTCTGAAATGTATTGTGTCTTTGGAGGGTCTTTCAAGGCCCCTTCGTGTAGCCTGTGCATCCTAGAATGCGTGGGAGACCCAATTCCCTGAGGACAGTTCTCTAGACTTTAATTTTAACTACTTAAACTATTGGAGAGGGATGTCTTTGTTACAATGCATATTCTGATCAAGTAGTATGGAGCCTGAGACTTTGCATTTCTGTGCTTCTAATGAACTCTCCGGTGATGCCAACACCAGATCTATGAGCCACGCTTTGAGTAGCAAAGAGCTAAAAACCTTTGAGCTCTCAAAAAGAATCCGACAGAAGCTAAGGTAGTTGCATTTCCACCCATTTGAGTTGGAGCTTCAAAAGTTATCCAACAAAGCATCACACATTCTTGCTGCGTGACAGCGGGTTGAGTGCAATGGGGAAAATACATTAGAAACTGCCAAGTGTGTGGTTATTCAAATGCCCACCCCTCAGGATTGTGATGAACAGCATACTATTGCTCTAACCCCCACAGGCCCAAGGAGAATGAGGAATCCAGGCAAATGAGAGGTGTGTGTCTCCAAGGTGAGAAGATTTCATACTAGTTCTTCTCGGATCCAAAGCTTAAAGAGGAAGAATGATTATTTCCTCTATGCTAAGCTTTGCTTCAGGGTGACTTCTAAGCCCAAGAGACATTAGGGGCCACTTTGAGGGGATACTTAACCAGGGTGTAATCTTTTAAGGCACCATCCTACATGACTAAAATGGAGACCAAGGTCAAGATCCAAAGCACGAGAATATTCTGCCTTAACGGGTCTGAACTTGTGGTAAGTGACAGCTCCTAGCATGGTCCAGGTTTTGCTTCCTTCTCAGCTGAAGAGCTTGGGGTCATTTTTCCATCTAGCTTCAGGTTTCTCCAAGTACAGTCATCTTCTTAAACTCTTTAAACTCGTTGGTAAGATGTTTGTCACCCAGACCTGGTCCCAGTGCTCTAGCAGGTTAGCCATGTTCTCATGGACACCAAACTTAACTTCTACAAATGTCATTTTCTTTTCTATAAGTCTAGAATGGCGAAAACTCCACCCCATACTATCACTGAGAACACTAAATAGGCAAATGTATAGACCAAATATGTACGGCATACATAAATCAATAAGCTAATCAATGCACCTGTCCCTCTGGTTGTTACATAAAGCAGGGCATCTTTTTTCTCTGATGCAGCTTGAAAGTCTACGAGGAGTACAGTGAGCAGTAGAAACACTGAAGGATTTCCTTTGGTGGCAAATTTCATGACTGGGAGATATTTTAGGAGAGAGAAGGCCATAATTTAAACTATCCTGACATCAATAAATATTTCCTTAGCATTTAGCCATAAGAGCTCTGAATCCTCCATCTGTTCCTGAATTTCTAATTTAAAAATAATATGGTGCTTTTGGAGTTTGTGAGTCTCCACAAACGTCAGAAAGATTAGGTGCCGGTGTAGTTTTCCGCCCTTGGGAGACATGCACAGTACTCGGTTCTTTGTGTAATGAGGAAGATGGGTTGCTTGCCATGACCCCGGCAGCCCCAGCCCTCTAATTACAGTTGAGAGAGGCTCAGAAAGGACATGGGTTCCAACCAGGGGTGGAATCGGCTCTACAATGGGTGTCTGCCAACTGCCCCGATGGCTCCTTCAATATTCCCATGGCTGCATTCCTATGCAGCTATGATACATGCCCACCTTGACCAATTGTTCCCAAGTTCAGATGATCTTCTTAAGATTGTAGAACTGAATGATTATTTCATCGCTAAATATTTGTTGAAGTAACTAATAATTCTCCCGCATAAGTTTGAGATAAATCCTGAACTGAAAGTAAGTTGGATTTTTATTTATTTAGTTTTTTCTGCTCACTTCTGATTCTGGCTCAAATGTTGGTCCCTCACCACTCATCCCTCTTCACCTACCATTACAGAAAGACTTCCTCTTCCACTCTCCTGTGGCTGTTCCATACTTCACACACTGAAATGCACGGACATTGTCTAAGAAAGAGTCCACTAAGACAATTTGCAAGCACACATCTTAAAATGACAGTAGATTTGCCTTTCTTCCAACGAGCCAGTCTCCCTACCTCTGCTCCATTCCATTTTCGGTCCTGAAGCCAGAGTACTTTGAAGGAGTGATGCTGATTATGTCACTCTGCTACTTGAAACCTTTCATTGGCACCCTCAGGCTCTGGGATAAAGTTTGAATGGCACACACAGTTCTTTGTGGGCTGGCTGCTGCTTATCTCTTCAGCCTTGCCTCTCAAACATTCTCCTTTTTTCCTCCTTCCCTTCTTGGCATCCCATTCTCCTCAGGTGAGCCCCAGTGCTCCTGGGATTGCCCTCAATCCATGATAACCTTCTGCCTATCACAGTCTATCTGTTCCTGCCCCTCTCCCAGGTGCTAGAGTACCTTGTGGCTAATTCTAACTTATCACCAAGGTGTCTACTTGGACATCACTTCCTGGGATCAGTGTTTCTCCTATGTTTACAGATGTTTCTGATGCTACCTGCTCACTGGACAATGTTCCTTCTTTCTAAGCTCTTCTGGACCATATCTTATTCACTGCTGCATCCCCATGCAAAATGCTGTATGCCACATGGTAAGGGCTCTGCAAACATTCAATGAATGAAGAGATGGAAGGGGGATGAATGACCTACTGTATACTAAAGGAGTGGTTCTCAAAGTGTGGTCCGCATACTAGCAGTATTACATTCGCCTGGAGATATGTTAGACATTCATCTTCTCAGGCTTCCTTGTAAACCTACTAAATCAGAAATGTTGGGAGTGTGGTCCAGAAATTTTTATTTCCACAAGCCTTCCATAGGTTGTGAAGCATGCTAATGTTGGAGCACCACTAGCTTAGAGCAGTGGTGCTCATCTTTGGCTGCATGTTACATTACAAATGCTTGAACCACCACCCTGTTATGGTTAGACATGGAATGTCCCATGAAGAGCTCATGTATTAACACTCAGAACGGATGCAACTATAGTCATGAGGGTTGCATTCCCATCGGTGGATCAATCCATTGTAAATGGATTTACTGGGTGGTAACCTGGGCAGATGGGGCAGGAGAAGGTGGGTCCCTGGATGTGGCTTTGGGTACTGTGCTTTGTCTATGAATCCCCTTGCTTGCTGGCTCTCTCTTGCTTCTGGCCTCCATGCTGAGAGCAGAGCCTTGCTCTCCAGCTCTGCTTGCTTCCTGTCACCCATGTCCTGAGCTCCACACACCTGGCCAGACATGAACTGAACCCTGACACCTCCAAAAAACTGTGGGCAAATAAATCTTCCTTCCTCTAAGTTGTGGGGTCAGTTGTTTTGGATTAGGGCAGTAAGAATGTTGATCAAGACACCCCCAAACATCAAGTTTATTGTTTGTTTGTTTAGGATTTTGGAGTACTTAAAGCTCACCAAGTGTTTCCTATATGCAGCTTCGGTTTAAAAATGTCCTAGATATTTCATTTCTCCACACAACACAAGTAAAATTACCTACAGAACGGGTACTAGTTTAGTGCCACTGCACCTGCGTCTCTGGCCTCTCCCAGAACAATGGGATCAAGGCTCAGCACCACAGCCCAGTAGCCAAAATCTCCCTATTCCAAGTGAGGCCAATGGAACAACAGAGTTTCCATCCCCTGGTAGCTTGTTAGAAATACAGAATCACAAGTTCTACCCAAACTTTCTGTGTGGGGATCTGTATTTGCACACAATTCTCAGGTGATTCATGCATTCATTAAAATTTTTGAGGTACCAGTTTGGGGGAGAGAGAGAGAGAGAGACTGACTGACTGACTGACTGACTGACTGACTGACTGTGTATTGAGCATGGCTGTGCAGAGACCAGAAATAAAGTCATGTCCTTCAAGTCTCTAACTCAGGTATGCAGCAGCATCTGATCAAAGATATTTTGCCTTTGGCCTTCAACAAAACTTCTGACTGAGGCCACAAACTTAATGACCCTCAGGGACATTTGGCTCCATGGGTTCCCAGCCTAGAATATAAGCATCTTGACTTTTGTTGACTATTGGGTAGAAAAGGTCATTTCTATACAAAAAAATGTTTGAAATTCTGAGTCATCCAAGAAGATCCATACCAACTCTACTCAAAGTAATGTACTATGGGTGTTTCTAACCCAATCACATTTATTGAGGGCTTTCTATATGACAGGCATCAAGTTAAGTACTCAACATGCTTTTTGGGTTTTATTTATTTATTTATTTTTGCGGTACTAAGGATTGAACTCAGGGGCATTCTACCTCCAAGCTATACCCCTGACCCTATTTTTTATTCTTTATTTTGAAACAGGGTCTCACTAAGTTGCAGAGTGCCTCATCAGGTAGCTGAGACTGGCCGCTGGCCGCGAACCAGGATCCTCCAGTCTCAGCCTCCCAAATGCTGGGATTACAAGCATGCGCCACCACGCCTGGCTTCAACACATGTTAACATATTTATTCTTCCCAAAAGCGCCACGAAGCAGGTGCTGTTATTATCCCCATTGTGGAAATAATAAAGGGGGGGGCATGGAGAAGTGGTCCTGTGCAGGAGTGAGATCCAGAACTGAAATCCAAACCCATCTCTCCCTGGAGCTTGCAGGTGAAACATGACACTGAGTTCAACAACTACTCTAAAGAGGAAGGAAAAATGGACCCCAAACAACTGGGTTTCAAACATTAGCTTAAAAGTAGCTGGCTGTTCCTCCAACAAGGAGAAGAGCCAGAATGAAATCGAACGGCTGCTGTGCCAATCTGCAGGAGTCAAATAGAACCAGGCAGCAAATTAGAGTAAACATTTAGGAATCCCTTGCATGTGGCCCGCGACTCCACCCACCCAGCTTGGCACAAGCCGAGACATTGATTACATGAATCCCGCTGGCATTTCGTGTCCTCATGCGAGTCACTCAGAGCACGGTCCTCAGAGCTGAACGTGAACGTGACCAGACTTATTTGAGTAATTTGGCGTGTTCTGGGGATGACTCAATAGTGCAGCAAGGGCAAGAGCCCAGCTTGTGCACGCACCCCCCACCCGTACCTTCTCTGTTCCATCGCCTGCTATAAATGGGGGAGGGGAGGGACCCCATAATGACCAGGTCCAAAGGTCATTTTCTGAAGGCTGGGATTTCCTGACAGTTTAAGTAAGCAATGGGCCATCAACGTCAACTAATTCCTAAGCTCTGGGAAATATATCTCATCTAAATAGTTTTTGCCATGCAAGATAAGGCAGAGGAGGGAGGAGAAAGCACCCAGATGCCTATATTTGGAGCAGAATTTATGCCCCACATTTGCCAGATGATCAGGTCAGCACATCTCTCCTGACATTCCATTCCACTGACTGTCCCCCCCATTAATACAACGAGGTTTTCACACATTAACCCAACTTGTAGTCATGGGAGTTTCCCATGAAAATTCTTTGGGCGCTGGTCAGACGTAGGAGCTGTGAACATTTAGATGGTCTTGCTTTCCACTGGGTCCGAAACATGCTTGTTGCCAGGAAACTTATGGCTGAAGAACTGGGCTGTGGTCCCAGAGCCTCAGCTGATGCACGTGTACAGAGTAACTCTGAGACATGTCAAGCCAGAGTGTGTGACCCTGGGAGCATACTCCTATTAAGAACATATGATTATCAGTGTCTCTAATTCATATCAGTACCTTCATTAGAATAACCCAAGGGACTGCTCATAAACTCATAAATCTTGTTACTGCAACTTAGAGATAATCTTGCCTAAGTCCTTTCTTTTATTGATGAAGAAATTGGATTCCAAATAACTTGTCAATTTGCCAGTATTATGCAATAAATGATGGACCACAGCAGAGTATTTGGGCTTTTTGATTACTGTGCTAAGTGCCAGTTCCACCACTGTGTTAGACCAATGGGCTCTGGCTATTGGGAATCATTGGGAGGTCATTTAAAGATACAGATCTCTAGACTGTACTTTCAGATGTGTTGATTTAGTAAAAATCTAGAATAGGGCCAAGGAATCTGTATTTTTGGTAACTTCCCGGATATCTTTATGTGTACTCAGGAACAAGCTATCCTATACAAAATAAATTTTGGAACCAAACTTTTCCTACATATATGAACAAAAATTATGGAACATCCTTAAGACAGATACAGTATACTTCTAGGCTATCAGCTATTTTTGTTGGGTCTCCAAGATAAGTTTCATACGTGTTGACTTTCCTGAAAATTACTTTTTCAGGAAAAGAAGTCACCAGAACATTCATGTGCTCAAAATAGGGTCATTTCCATGCTCGTAAGTTCAGAAAAGTAAAAAGACTGGATCAAAAAGTCCCACCGTCAGCCAGCAGCAGACTTAGCTTTGAAAAGAAATCTTATGTGTGTACATTTTCCTCCACTGAGCTAAGGTACAGGAGTGATCCTAGAGATTATATGCAAACACGAAACTGATGATAGAAGAACTCTCTCAAAGCCGGAATGAGTAAGTATTCTCCAGCCCTGGGGACCTTCCTTTTATTCCTCGTCTCCTCTCCCTAGCCTCACAGGCTGCTAAGGAGTGCAGAGAACATTCACAATAATTTTATTTATTTATTGAGAAATCATAGCTTTGACTTTAAGTTGAACCATCGGTCAACAGGTGGGTGGGCTCAGTAAAGGAAACTGCCAAAGCTTGTTGTTAAAAAGATGATCATTTCAGTCGCTTTTCAAAGTCTGAGTATGACACTCTGGATGACTTTTAGAATGTAAGACATTTAGTCATTTATTTCTGCATCTGTTTGAAATGATTTAAGCAGAGTTGGATTCTTCATAATGGAGGCATCCTGATTAAAAATAAAAGATTTTACAATTAACTAAGCAGTGCAGGAGAAATATCTTAGGAAAGATTCTGAAGTATAGAAAGCCTCTCTGGGGCAGTTTTGCTTCTCCCTTCCGTGCAGTCATCTTCTCTCCTCCGTTTTTTTGGCCTTCAACAAATTAAGAAAGAATCAGAAGCTCATTAGCACCAAGGTGTTAACAACTGACAATAGATGGGAAAGTGATACCACATGAGTTATAGGATTACTTAAGAATGAGAAGTCTGATTAAAACTAATAATTCCTTTCAAAAAAGTCATTTGGGAGAGTCCGGTGTGGTGGCGCACACTTGTAATCCCAGCATTTGGGAGGCTGAGACCGGAGGATCTGGGTTTGCGGCTAGCCTCAGCTACTTAGTGAGGCCCTCTGCAACTTAGTGAGAGCCTGTTTCAAAATAAAGAATAAAAAATAGGTCTGGGGTGTAGCTCAGAGGTAGAATGTCCCTGAGTTCAATCCCCAGTACAAAAAAAAAGAAAAAGTCATTTGGGAATCTGAATATTGCATGTCCATTTGATTTCCAACTTCTCTTTGTATTTGTTCACCTTGGAACTGATTGCTATTCATTAACATCTTAGGTAGGAGTTAAACCCAACTCTTTCCCCTGTCCTCTGTTTTGTTTGCTTTGAGTGCTCAATAAATCCCAAAGACTCCAACTCTTTCTGCAGGACTCCAAGATTACAACTGAGGATTTCAGTTAATCAAATTCACTCCCTCATTTCCCTGGCCATAGGTTAAGTTAGTCCTGTGATTGGACCAGGCCAATCAGAATGAAGCACAGGACTTTTGGGGAAGAGAAAAGAGAGTGTGGAATACTGGAGCAAAATGCTTTCCTTCTTGTGCTCAACAGGAATGATGGCACTAGTGCCTTTGAGAGCTGCTGGAAACCATATTGGAACTATTGCAAGAACACAGCAGCCAGGCGTAGTGGCGCACACTTGTAATCCCAGCGTTTGGGAGGCTGAGACTGGAGGATCTGGGTTTGCAGCCAGCCTCAGCTACCTAGTGAGGCACTCCGCAACTTAGTGAGACCCTGTTTCAAAGTAAAGAATAAAAAATAGGGCTGGAGGTATAGCTCGGAGGTAGAATGCCCCTGAGTTCAATTCCCAGTACTGCAAAAATAAATAAATAAAGAAAGAACACAGCACACTGGAATACATATTGGTAGAAATTTCAACTCTTTAAAAATTATTAATCTGTACCTACTTATATTATCATATCTAAAATCTCTCTCTCTCTCTCTCTCTCTCTCTCTCACTCTCTCTCTCTCTCTCTCTCTCCTCTCTTTCTCTCCCTCCTCAGACTATTTAAAAGTAGACTGTAAACTGGACATGGTGGAACACACCTATAATCCCAGTACTTTGGGAGGCTGAGACAGGATATAACACAGGTTAGAGGATAGTCTCAGCAACCTAGTGAGATCCTATTTCGAAATAAAAAAAAATAAAAAGGGCTGAAGATGTAGCTCAGAGGTAGAATGTCCCTGGGTTCAATTCCTGGTGTCACAAACAACAATAACAAAAACAAAAACCGCCGGGCGTGGTGGCACACGCTTGTAATCCCAGCATTTGGGAGGCTGAGACCGGAGGATCCGGGTTCGCAGCCAGCCTCAGCTACCTAGTGAGGCACTCCGCAACTTAGTGAGACTCGGTTTCAAAATAAAGAATAAAAAATGGGGCTGGGGTGTAGCTCAGAGGTAGAACGCCCCTGAGTTCAATCCCCAGTACCGCAAAAAAAAAAAACAAAAACTGATTGTAGACATTCTGTCCCCTTATTTTAAAATACTCCATCATCACGGATCTCCTAAGAAAAAAAGCACCATCTTATTCCCTTATATAACCACATTGCCTTGATAAAACCGGGAAGTTTAACATCAATACAATGTTATTATCTAAACCCACAATTCATAATCGAATTTTGCCAATTGCTCAAATAATGTTTTCTAGACATTTCATTTTTCCTGTACCAAACCTCAATTTATGGTCACTGCAATTTATTGGCATCACCTTTTGTAAACTTTTAATCAGAAATACATCCTATTGGTTTGTTTCATTTTTCTCCTTTATGACATTGTCATGTTTGAAGAGTTCACTTTTATCAGAATGTCCCTCGATAGGGTTTGAGGCACAGATTATTTTCAACCTGCATGTGCTTACTGGAATCCCAGTGCATTGTGTACACGGCATGGAAATTGTACCTATAGGTGTATTCTCCATTCACAGTTTATTACAGAATATACAGGTTGCAGAATATACAGGTTGCATGCATAAGTAAAACATTACAGAGAAGAGGAGGGATAATAACAAACTTGCAATTTGGGGAAACAACACAGTTCGACAGCCTATTCTTCACCTTCTCCCTCTGTACCCACAAAGGAGGAACACTGTATCACAGTGAATGTGTTACACATTTGCACACCAATAACAAAAAGCAGTATTTTCCTCTGTACTCTCCAATGAAAGGGACAGGATCAAAATATTAGAAACGGGATTTTACAACCAGAGGAGAGGTCAGCAAAAACTATGAACAGCGGCAAGAACATCATATCTGAGTGGTGAAGCAGGAAGGGTTGTAGACGGAGAGCCAAGAAGCCAGGATCCTACTCACTCTCTGAGTGATCTTTGGCGAGGTGCCCACACTCGTTGGAGCACGGCTCCTTTATCTGTAAAATTCGGAGGTTGGACTAGATGTTCTCTACTGCCCCTTCCAGCCCCGAGGGCCCATGAAAGGCTCCTCTCTACATCATTCAGAATCTGATCAAATGCCCGGCTGGGCAGCAGTTCAGAGAAAGGGACTGTCCACGTGTGCCGTGATAATGAGAGGTCCCCTGTGAAGGAGGGGGTGCAAGGGGGATTCTCAAGGAATAGCAAGACATTTGCTAAGTGACGGGAGAAAGGTAGCTGCTAAAATGGAGACCAGTCCAAGAGAATGCACACTCAGAAATGGGCGCTCACACCTGGAGGTGTGAACTGGGGACCTAAGCAGACCAACAGTTCATGTGCACCACCGACAGCCTGTCTGTTGTGAGTGACTTTAGCTACTCTCTCACTGAGGGATTCTGACACTGGACACACAAATAGAAGAATCAGTGGGTCCTGTAGAACTGCTAACCTTCAGTGGCTTCAAAAGAAGTAATATGGCAGCACTTTGCCTTCTCTAAGGTAGCTAATACAGACTACAGAAGGAATACAGAACTGTTCAGACAATTCTGGTTCGTCTCCTGTTGTTGCCACTATTGACTGATTTCTTGGTCCTGGAGATGATGCCCCTTATTGAAACTGATCCTAAGTACGTGAGTTGTTTTGATCTTCATTAGTTCTTTAGCAGAGAGAACTATTATTTCTTCAATCTTACAAATAATAATATTGGGGCTAAAAAGAGTTTATTAACTTGATTAGAGCTGGGATATGAATCTGAAATTATGCTTTTAACTTCTGCATTGGTTTACACTTAATATTTTCATTGATTCTTGTAAATGATGCAAAGATCACAGATGGGGATTGTGAGCTGGGTAAAAATCTCAAGGATCCCACCCCAAGCAAATCTGTCCAGTACCAATTGGATTGTTGGTGTCAACTGGAGTCAGATATCCTGGGCATGAGATATATAGGTAGAAAAAAAATATTAGAAAATGTGAATGAGCTGGCTGTATTACCATCTAATTGATATTATTTGATATTAATGAAATCATTACTGAAAACTGTTTGCTGGTAATTTGAGGTACCTTTATGTGTCTTAGGGACTTAAAATGTGTTAAAGTTATTTTTATGCATTTTGGCAATAAAAACTTAATTCTATTTTATGCACAGATCATGAACCAAGTTTATGTACATTTAACAGAAAGTATGAAGAAGGAGAAATATTTAAAGAGGATGGGTGATAAATTCCACATGCCCCTGGGGTAGCTTTTGAAATGCCTCTTTCTTAATGGAAGCATGGTCACGGGCATGTGTGTGCTTGGAAGATGTCTGTGTGTGCATAAACTTTGAGGGTGTTGGGATTTTTAATAATTCATACTCTTTGTAGTGTTTCAAACATCTACAGATTTCCTGGAATAAGATTATAAATCTTCATGTATTTGGAGTTGTAAGTTGTTGGTAATGGTTGTCAAGTTTATTCTTATAAACAGAGCTCTCTCTCTCTCTCTCTCTCTCTCTCTCTCTCTCTCTCTCTCTCTCTCTTTCTTTCTTCATCAAACCAAATGATCTGAAGATGATTAGGTTTCAAATACTGTACTGAACTAAGAAGACGTAACCATCTTCCCTGTGGAATATTCCATTATAACCAGAACATATGGAATTCCTGTCCTTATGTCTTCAATATAAAGTCAGCCTCAAAATGCACATTATTGAGTTTTTAAAAAGTTAATTTCTATTTGCTAGAGACTAATAGAATTTATTAAATGCATCTTAAATTTTATTTATGCACATGCAGTTTAATTTTTTGTTGATTTTATGGTAATAGTGGAGATCTGTTACCAAAATATGTACTAGATTCCCATGGCTGCAAGAACAAATTACCAGAGACTTAAAGTAAGAGGCTTAAAAATTTACAGGCTTAAAACAACACAATTTAATTACGTGGAACAAAATCCCAAACTTGGTTTCACTGGGCTAAAGGTAGGGTGTCAGCAGGACTATTTCATTTTCAGGAGAGAATCTGCTTCTTCACTTGCTAGGTAAGCACATGACACGTCTCATCTAATGCCCGCAATCACCCTGGGAACGTGGTACATTTATTTCTACCATTTTACAGATGAAGAAAACAAGGTATGGCAAAATGACTTGCACTGACTCACACAGCTTCTAAAGAGCAGAGCTGGAATTTGTATTCTGTCAAGGTACTAGAATCTGTGCTTGAATTCCATACCGTCCTTCCTTTCCATCAGAAGATATCATCAGATCTTAAGACCCTAGAAAACTTTATAAATTGCTCATCTAAAGAAATGCTACCAAGGATTAAATTGATATGATACTTTCAAAAAATGAAAGGTATATTTTAAAGCGTGACACATGCTTTAAAAAGTTATTTTAAAAAAAAAGCTCTAAATAATATAAAATGAAGCACTTATCATGGTCTCTAATTCCTTTAAATAAACAAATGAGTAATTAAATGTAGGCATGCAAATAAGATACATTAATTATTATTTGCATACAAACTGATGCTGGTAATGTACAATAAAGTAATTAATTGGTTTCTTTTATGACTATTTTCACAATTAATTTGGATTTGGTTTTCCCCCAAAAGGTTGGTAATATCAAACAGCACTGGTTGAATTACTGTGTATACCAAATTCATGAGCTCTACTTTTCTTCATGAAGTTCTGTTTTCCTGTTGGATTGGAAAGCAGCTCCGACAAAGTCACTTACAAGCAATAACAACAAATGAGGTAATCTCTTTGTTACTAAGAAGCAAGCATTCAACATTTTGGTTACCTATACACATACATCATCATTAAGGACACATTCTGAGAAATGCATTATTTGGCAGTTTCACTGTTGTTAAACATCTTAGAGTATATGTAGACAACCCTAGATGGTGCAGCCTGCTATACACCCGGGGTGTATGGTATAACCTATTGCTTCTAGGCTACAAACCTGTACAGAATGTTACTCTACAAAATGCTCTAGGCAACTGTAACTCCATGGTAAATACTTGTGTATCTAAACACGTCTAATATAAAAGGTACAGCAAGAATACCAGGCAATAAGAATTTTTCAGCTGTTTTAATCTTATGCGGTCACTACTATATATGGGGCCATTGCTGATTGAAATGTGGTTTATTTCTTTGTAGGGCAGTGATGGCTGTCTCTGACTAAATCCTCTGTAATAAATTTCTAAGCCATCCCTTAGCATCTTTGTTTTTGGCATTCTTTCACCTCCTAACAGTATAAATCAGTCCCAAACATCTCCTGTTTATTCATGGATTCAGCCCAGTAAGCCCTTCTTTTGGCTCAGGCCTGATGCTTAGGCTGGATAAGACAAGGTTACTGTTCTCAAGCAAGGAACAAACAAGGCAGGAAGCTGGTGAGGAAACGAATACTGTGATACGGGCCGTAACAGAACTGTGTGCAGAATGCTGCGAGTGTTTGCCAAGGGTGATAAGGCAGTTTGGGAGCAGTGTTTTCTAGAATGATCAGGAGTTTCAAGGGGCATCTTCAAGGACATGCCAGAGGACAGAGTGCTCTCAGGATCAACAGAGGGAAGATTATGAAACTCCTTTATTTATGCTAACAAGTCTGAACTTGATCTTATACCAATTAGGAACCATAAAAGATTTTTAATTGGAATATGATATCACCCACCCCAATATAACCCACACCCAGACAGCTTCTGATACCCTAGAAAATTCTCTCATACCCTCCATTTTGGGGGGAACCAGAGATTGAATCCAGAGGCATTTTACCTCCTAGCTACACCCCCAACCTTTTTATTTTTTATTTTAAAACAAGGCCTCACTAAGTTTCTGGGACTGCCCTCAAACCTATGATCCCCCTGTCTTAGCCTCCCAAGTACTGGCATTACAGGTGTGCACCACCACACCAGCTTCCATATTCTCGTTTCATTTTACTCCCTGCAAAATCTTCACAAAACAGTTAAAGAAATACTGGTATCAGGGGTCCCAGAATCCCCTGATGAACTCAGGCCAAAGCACAATCCCTGAAGACTCAAGATTCCATTGGCATGGCTGCCGCTTCCTCGACTGGTGTTTTCACTCTGGTACTTGCAGTGTGCAGGAAGGCGGGGAGCCAGAGAGCCCAGTCTATTCTCTTTCAACCAAAGTAGACGCTTTGATTGCTTCACATACTGGTTTTTTCTAATTGAGATTTCTTCTGAGAAGAAAAGAAACTCAGCTACTGAAATAGACGTTTTCATACCATCTCAAGTCAGGGGTTGGGTGAAGCACCCACTAAGGATCCGCCCTTGTGTCCTGCATCATTAACCTGTAGCGTGCCCTTGGCAGAGGGTTGAAAGCTACACACAGATTGACTTTCTTTCATAGGTCCATAAGATCTTAGAACAGGGAGGAACTTCAGAAGCCCAGAGAAACTGAGTCACAGAGAAAGTGAGTCTCAGTGCCAGAGGGGACTCTGGCTCCCCAGGGTCCTTCCACTCCTAGGCCTCTCCACACCACTGCGTCCACCTCCACCGCCCCTGGCCCGCAGTCATGAGCCCAGTCACTGCGTCCCTTGCCGAGAGCACTGCAATGGCCTCCTAACGGGTCTCCCTGCTCTGACCTTGACTCTTTCAGTGACAGCAGCCAGAGTCATCCGAATACCACTTCTGGGCCCAAGAGCCACTGTAAAGGAGTTCTGTATTAACTCTGGCACAGAGTCGAAGGATCATGGGAGCGGGGCTAACTTAGTATGCAGAATGTTGCTGCCTATATATCTAACCCCCAAGTCAAATAGGATAAACCTGCTTGAGAAACAAGGGGAGGCTCCCTGGTACTGCCCAGTGTTTCAGAGCGCCTCTCATGTGACTCCTCAGGGCCGCCCTTCATCTCCTCTTCTGTGATCACTGGTAATGCAAAAAAAAAGGACAGGGGCTCTGCAGAAAAGGCAGCCCTCCAGCAGAGAAGTACCACCAGGAAACAAGACTGGCTACTGCCATCTACTGGAGGAAGAAGGCACACAACAGCAAAAGCTCAGGAGGCGAGCGAGGAAAAGCAACTGGGAAAGCCCAAAGATACTGCGTAAGCCCAGCTAAGAGGCCGGAAGTAAATAAAGGCTCAGGTGGAGAAACGGAAGTAAATAAAGGCTCAGGTGGCTGGGTGGACACATAGAGTGCAATGGGTAAACTCACTTTGTCCTTACGGGGCACTTCCCCACTGTATTCTACTTTTCAGGAGAGAAAAGTAAAAGCCTAAGAGATTTGAGAATGTCACCTGCTGTTCCTCAGCTTCTAAGTTACCACAGCAATGCTGGGTCTTTTGCTCCATTCCCGATGCATTGTTTTATCTCACTCCTCTGTCTAACAAACGCATGAGCAGATGTAGAGATCCTCGTGCCCACACTTTTGGCTGCTTGGGAATCTTGGCACCTGTTATCTCTCCACCTGGCGTGTATGTATTTACTCACCTTCTGATGTGTTTGGACTTATCAAGGCTGGCTAGGTGAGACGGTGGTCACTGCAGCAGAATCACCGAGGAGGGGCCGAGTAGAAAAGAACTGGGCAAATAGAGCACGAGCCTCAAGTCCAAGGGAAGTCCAAAGACAGGAGGGGAAGCACAGAATGGAGAACTGGGTCTCACTCTCACCTCTTATCAGCATTCATTGGGGAAAGCACTGCAGCCAGTTCTTTGATCAGCATTAACCCCAGAGAGGCACCATCGTCATCAAACGAAGAAAGCCAGAAAATCCTATTGAACCTACATTCCATATATACACAGATTCTCACCACTTCTTTTCGCCTACCCGGTTACCATGCTGGACTCTGTATGCCACCATCATCTCTTGCCTGGTCTTCCTGCTTCTAATCTTGGCTATACCCAACAATGGCAGCCGGAGTCATCCTGTTACAATTTATGGGCTCCAGACCTTCTAGGGCCCCCTCTGCTATCTCGCTCATCAGTGAGTGAACTTAGGATGCCTGGCCCATACCATCTCATCTCCGGTCCTCTCTGTTGCTTACTCAGTTCCAGGCACTGCTTCACTTTCCTATATTTCCAACCAGATGAGCACTCACCACAGGGCTTTTGCACTGTTTATTCCCTCTTCTGGAGAGTCTCCCTGCCCCCACCCCTGATAGCTACCTTATCTCCTAGTCTTTGTTCAAATGTCTCTCTCATTAAGCCTACCCACATTTTAAACTGCAAACTTGCAAGCTCTGTTATGGTGTTTATAAATGTTATGGCATTTATCACTTTCATTACATGCTAGAATTACTTGCTTATTCTCACACAGTAGAATAAAACTAGGAAAGCGGAGATGGGGCAATGAGGGAGTGGTAAGTACACTCTTCATTCTCTGAAGACGTAGCAGCTACTTGGTTCACAGCCCTTTGCTCTCAGGGTCTTCTCTGTTAGCATTCTGTTTGATGGTCATAGAATGTTCAGGTAAGGAGTCAGGCACAGTGGTGCAAACCTGTAATCCCAGGACTTGGGAGGCTAAGACAGGCAGGTCACAGGTTCAAGGCCAGCCTTAGCAACTTAGTGAGACCCTGTTTCAAAATTAAGTAAATTCATGAATAAATACGGTTAGGGGTATAACTCACAGGTAGAATGCCTCTGAATTCAATCCCTAGTACAAAGAATAAAGAAAGAATGTTCAAGTAAGGGAAGAGAAGAATTTAGGAAGCCAAGCTGGGTTCCAGTTTCAGAAGGGCTAGCAAAGAAGCTGTGTTTATTTAAGAGGACTATGGGAGCCATCAACAGCTTTGTCTCTCTTTTAAAAATGTTTATAGACACTTAATAAATGTGCACATCAGTGGGGTACAGCGTGATATTTTGACTCTTAGATATGATGTGTGATGATCAAATCAGTGATTGGCATATCCCTCACCTCAAATGTTTATCATTTGTGTGTGTGTGTGTTGAGAACATTCAAAACATTATCCGATACTTATTTTGAAATATGCAACAAACTACTGTTAACTGTAGTCACCCTTTCATGGTATAAAACTTGACTTGATCAGCACAGATATCTTCAGTTGGAGGACGGAAGATGCTAGAGGCCAGGAGCCCCTTTGTCAGCTGGAGCTAGCAGCACACCTCTAGACTGGGCTGCAGGTGCCTCTGCCCTGAGCCCTCTCTTGGGAGAGCTCAACTCTGTACTTCCTCTGGCAAAGAACCTTCAGAGTTGAGTAAATGTCCCCTCGGGGGGCCACATTGCTCCACCTGGACCACAGCCTGGACATCAGTAGCCTGAGAATTCCCTGCCCGAATGGCACTGAGCCCACCCTCAAGAGCTGCAGGGTCTCATTCCCAGTTCTGTCCCCCGGGGTGGGTATGCCTGTGCCCAGGCCCAAGGGGCGACAGGGGCTGTTGCTTAGGGGTAGGAGTAGAAGAGACAGATGGAGCATGTATACATACATGGGGGGGGGGCCTCTCAAAAGGACAAAGCTAGGGAACAGGAAGAGGAGGGGATGCGCTGTAGGATGGGGGGCACCGTTTCTCACTTGGTCTGGTGTTCCAAAATGTGAGGGATGGACCTGGCTGGCACAGCCATCTCGCTGGAAGTAATGCGAGGCTGACACAGGAGGACCACCGTGGTAAAGGGATGTTAGAGGAAGAAAACCGTGCAAAGTGGCCACTTGCTCCTGGGGGCTGCCCTGCCCCCGGGTGGTATCTCAGGCCACTCTTCCGGTTTGATAACTATAGGTCTGGCTAAGGGGCAGGATGGGGTGGAGCAGGGGTAAAGTGGGTGAGGTCCTTTGGGAAAAGGTGGTTAGGTACCTGAGGCTGCAAAACCCCGGCGCTGGCCAAGGACAAGGAACAATGTCTGGCAGAGGATGAGGGGCGGGGCTCTTGCCGGCAGCCAGGCCTGGCCAGCTGCTGCGTCTGCCGTGGATCTGTGGGCATGGGTCCCCATGCTTTCCCCAGGATGAGCCATCTCTGGCTCTCTTCAAGTGAGGGCTGAGGTAAGAGCACATCTGGGGACGTAGCCGACCCTTAGGGAGGTGACCTCATCTCTGCCTCCTGTTACAGACGGCTTCGCACATCACAGCCTCCTGCTCAGTAGCTATTTTAATAATGTGAGACGTAGAAGCAACTTTGGAGAATTGCAACCCACGCCGCCACAGGCAAAGCTCCCCTGCCTTTTGGGGAACACACAATGCTTCACTCTCAGGGAATGTAGGCTGGGATTGGATGCCGTCAAGGTCCCTTCCGAGGCAGACACCAAGATATTTGCTCTCCTGGCCTTCTCTGTGCTGCAGTTCCCATCCTCAGTTGTTTCTGTGCTGGTTTAGTATGCTTAGAGAGATGACCTGAAGAACAAGGAAGAGGGGTGGACTCCACTGAGTGTGCTCCAATCATGAACTCCAATTTATCTGATCACAGATAAGTTCTGTGATCAGAGGTGGATGTTGATACAATAAAATCTGGGGAATTTTTGTGGGTTCCAATTAGGCTAATAGGTAGAATTAGGTCATTCTCTCTCTTTTTTTTTTTTTTTTTCTGGAATGTGGATAATTACAAGCCATCATCATTCTACTTTGTGTTAAAATGTCGTACAAGGAGAAAAGAAGTGAAATTCTAAAAAATTCAGAACACTTAGGTTTTTTTCTTTGGGGGAGATTATTGTAGATTAGGTATGAAACCATGTGTGGAAACATCCCATTGCCTTCTAGGGAGAATTCCTTTGGAACATTATGTTGCCACATGTAGCCCAGAGTCCAAGAGTGGAAGGGCTAATTTGGTAGACCAAGACAGAGGCTTTGGTAAAGAGAATCACTAAAAATATTCAGAGTCAGAGTGAGGAAGTCTAACCTTAGGAGAGAGAAGAAAGGAAGCAACACTACACGGAAGAGGTGTATGCACTAGAAACTTCAGCTACAACCCAGGGGTGAGAGGTACTTTAACCAGGCAAAGGGGTACAAAAAGAGAAAGCAGGAGATCTTGGTCCCTGGACTGTAGCAATTATGTTTCTTTGTGGTTTCATTGGATCTTCAGGGTCCAAGGAAAATGAGTAAAGTAAAGGAACCAAGGCCTAGGTAAGAGAGGGGCAATTGTCTTACTCCTGACACCTGACACAAGGGAGAATACAGGACTGTACAGTGGACCTGGGCAGTGACCAACAAAAGTTTTTTTCAAAGCAGTGGAGCCTCTGCTAGACTCTATTATGGTCACAATAGTGGATAAAAGAGGCAGCTATGGTGGTGCTGGCTTCCAGAAAATCACAGAGAAAAGAAATAAGGCTGCACTGTGAATTGCCTACTGCAGATTGTCTACACTTAGACTCTCCCCAAAACAAGACGCGAGACACAGTTTGAATAATGTATTTGGAAGGTATATTACTCAGCTTTTCATTACTATAACAAAATATCTAAAGCAGATACTTATGAAGAAAAGTTTACTTAGTTAAATGTTGAAGAAAATGAAAGTCCAGAGAGTACAATCTGTCAGGGGCCCCATAACAAATGGCTACATGGAAGGAAGCATTATATAACTAAATAGGAAGCCAGAGAGAGACTGGGCTCAACTTTTATAACAATGCTCTCTAGAGAGGTATCCAGGGTTTCATGATAAATGCTTTGCTTTATTTGACAGCACTCTCCCAGTTGACCTAAGGACCTTTCACTAGGCTTCATCTCTTCAAAATTCTACCACCTCCCATATGGCCACCCTGGAATAGCACCTCCCAATGCATGAACCTTTGAGGGAAGAAATAACCTCCATCTCAAAAAACACTGGCAGGGGTAAAGAAAGTGATCAATAGAGGGTATTCTGCCAAGCAACCTTCCACTGACTGCAGCTGGAGCTCGATTCCATTGGCCATCTCTGGGAGGCAGTGTGGAGTACGTGCTGTCAAGGCGTCTTGCTCAAGGGGCAAGGAAGCTGAAAATCCACCAACTCCATCAGTCACTGTTTGAAAGATCCTCCTGGAGAGTTTTAATTTCTCAACACTCTCGGCCTGCCCTGTGCAGGCCGTATGCTCACTGAGTTTCCATGACTCCAGTCATCGACTTGCCAATCTCGGTGACTTGACTACTTCTTTCCCAATAATATCCATCCCCCTCCTTTTCTTTCCATTCTAGAAAGCCTCCAGTTAGGGATATTTACTCTGCTGAATGACTACACGTGGCATTTCTGTAATTCAAAAGGGGTGCAATCATAGAGATGGGGTTCTTAGAAAGCTCTTATCTTAGATACCCAAGCTTTATTCTTGGTCCTTAGGCCACCCCACCAACAAGGCTATAGAAGGACTGCCTCCTCAATCCTCATTTAATCCTGTGAGTTAGCTGCTATTTTAACAATCACATCCACTTCAGAGATGAAGAAATAAGACCTAGGCCAAAGCCACATAGCAACTCCCCGTCAGGACCATGTACTCCTTGGTCTGACTCTTTTTTATATATATACTCTTATTGGCACATTGTAACCATTCATCATATTGAAGCTTAGTGTAACAGAAACACATGTGCACACAGCACCCGGTGCATCACCCTCTGGGTCGCACCCCGCACCCTCCCCTTCCCCATTCATAATTTTTCAGTTGGTATTGACAGCTTCACAGATGTGCACAGGGTTGTTTGAACTGATTCCTTCATCAAGTCTTCTCTCTTCTCCTTCCCCAAATCTCCTTCCACTCTTCTATGGATATCTATCCTCACTTATTTGAAGTATCTTCTGTTTCCCAGTTTCTGCCTAGCTTCCAGAGTCTTAATCACATTCTCCTGCCTCCAGTTCCTCTCAGATAACCCATGGGATGGATTTACTACCATGATGTTGGAAAATAATAAAAGGAATATTCTTCTTAATGCATTTTAAAGTAATTATAGTCATAAAACCATAACATAGATAAGGAAAAGCGTCTATAGCTGAATTTCCACAGAAGTAATATTCAGTTTAGGGTTCAGCAATGAAAACATTACCAGTAGGACCCTTCACCCACCTGCCTATTTTCACCGTGATCGAAGATCAAAAGTTACCACTATCTTGACCCCTAACATCATAGATTATCTTTGCACAACTTTGAATTTTATGTAAATGAGATATATCATCTTCTATTTGTGAGATTCATCCATTTCATGGCATGTAGCTACAACAGATTAGTTCTCAATGTCTCATATGTGAATATACTTCATTCATCCACTGTTCATGGACATTTGTGTGATTTTTCAGGTCACAGATGTTGCAAATTAATTTAAAAATTTTTCTTGGACATGTCTTTTGGTGTACTTAATGTATGCATTTCTGTTGGGTATATATATATGAGATATGTATATATATATATATAATATCTAGTGGAATTGCTAGGTCAAATGGTATATTATGTGTAATAAAATATTAGTTATACATTTATTGATTGATTGATTTGTGGAATTGCCTAGTCAAATAATATGTTCACCTTCAGAAAACCTTGGATGCAAAAGTTTGCCTTCTCTCAGTGAGCTCCCCTTCCTTCCAGGATGTAACTGCTTAGATTAGTCCTTTGAACACATGACTTCTGTATCATATTCACCTTTCCTACTAGCTATTCTCAGCAGAAGATCTGCTAAGAATATAGGAAGCAAAAATGCACTCAATACATGTCAATAACTGACTTCTATGCACTTATTTAATTTCACATCCATTTATTAATGTTAAGTAACTATATAGACTAAGTAGTCAAAGAAAAAGAAACACCCAAGTCCAAGTGGTATTGCTGTTTTTGAGACTGTGACCAGCATCTTTCCTGACCCTGGCTTGCTTTGTTCAGGATGTATCTTCCACTGTCCTTGGAAGCTTGTTTTAGTCTATCTATTAATTTCAGATTTAGAAACAGATGCTTGTTGAAGTCTGGATGTTAGCTACCTCCCCCTTTCTCTTTGGACCATGAAGCGCCCTCAGATCACCCCTCTCTTGGCCATCTGACCCTCAAGGTTCCTTCCCTCTTGTTTCCTTTCCCTATCGTCCAGCTCTCATTTTTAGCCCTTTTTTGTACATCAGAATTTTCGGAGATGGAGGCAGGAAGGGATGTCAAAACACAGATTGCTAGGCCCAATCCTGGAAATTTCTGATTCAGTAAGGCTAGGTGAGGCCTGAGAACTTGCATTTCAAGCAAGTTCCTAAGTGATACTGAAATTGCTGCTCTGGTAACCACATTTTGAGACACGCCATTTAGTGCAATCTGTATTTTTCTCTGGTAATTCTGAACTATCTTTTCAAAAGAAGGTATTGTGTCTACTCCAGCTGTTTCTAATTTCCTCATGCTGGATTGCACCCATCAACCAGAGAGTGATAAAACATAGGATTTAAAAAGGGCTGGACCCATATTCCTTCTGCATCAATTTTATGAAAACAAAGCAGTGGTATAAATAGTTAAACAGGTCTTTCCCCAATAACCAGGAATCAAAAGCTCTTTTTCAAACGAGACTCATATTTAAAAGAGCTTTCTTCAAATCTTGGACATATTTGGGAGGAGGGGAATTAAACGGAAGGTTCTTGTACAGCTCAAATCTCCCCCCTTCCATCATTAAAAAAAAAAAATGTCATTTATGACTGCAGGCCTGTGAAGCCCAATTTATTTATAATTCTCAGTAGCCCTCAGGTTCTGGGGCAATCTAAAGACACAAACCTCTCTTTGTTTTTAAGTGAAATATCTATTGAATATACATTTTATGCATATTTGTCCAGATTTAGTCAAAACAACACAAACGCAGCTATCAGGAAGTGTGCTGTGATGTAGAGTAGGTAAAACAAACACAAGGTTGACTCGACGCCGTGGCATTCAAGTCTTGTCAACTCTGAAACCCTACAGTGCGTGGGTGTGCGCAACAGCGGCCTGAGGTTGGGAGGTGCTGCCCTGGTGCCGCAGTCGCAGGGAAGGGCGGAGGGGACTCGCGCCTGTGTCTGAGATGAAGCAGGCAGGCCTGAGTTTCAGCTTCACTGTGCACACTCCAGGGCAGGACCAACCGTTTCCATGTAAGGGAAAACTGCTGCTTTTAACAGAAGATAAATTAAGCCCTTGGGTTAGGGCGAAATCTTTAAGGTCAGAATTCAGATGATAAAAGAAAATGGAGGCTTCCCCCAGATGTGTTGGAGGCCCAGGAAGAGGTGAGCTTTATCGGCTTTCCTGCCAGGGTGCTAATGAGCGATAAGGAACTCTAATTTGAAGACACCCCAGAGCCGTTAAAGTGTGTGTGAAATGCAGACAGTAATCTTCCCTCACACAAATAGAAAAGCCATTTTGGAATGTTTGGATTTCTGATCAAAGCCTGGGATGAACTGGAAACGGAACCTAAGTTTGAGTGTCTCTCATGCGTGCCCGGCAATATTCTAATTCTTCAGCAAGGGTCAGTCGTCTAATATAATCCTCATTGTCGTTTTTCAAATACAGTGTCGTGTTTACAGATCAGAACACTGAGGCATACAGTAGTTAAATGAGGAAAAGTCAGTGCCTCATCTGAGGCCAAAGCTAATAAATGAAGAATAGATGTTCAAATCCACACCTGCCCAGTTCCAAACTCATTCTTCTGCTATTGTTGCTTATACTTCACCACATATAGTATTTATTACATTCATTTAGTGATTTTTTTTTTTTTTTTCAGAACTGGGGATTGAACTCAGGGGCATTCTACCTTCGAGCTATACCCTCAGCCCTATTTTTTATTCTTTATTTTGAAACGGAGTTTCACTAAGTTGCAGAGTGCCTCACTAGGTAGCTGAGGCTGGCCTCGAACCTGGATCCTCCGGTCTCAGCCTCCCGAATGCTGGGATTACAAATGTGTGCCACCACGCCCATTTAGTGATTTTTAAAGGGAATGAGTATCAGACTTTCTAAGTTATAAATGATAGATAGATAGATAGATAGATAGATAGATAGATAGATAGATAGATAGAT